>PVIW01004842.1:0-120869 GCA_004026585.1 Noctilio leporinus | reverse complement strand
GGGGGCCACAGCGGGGCTGGGCGGGGCAGCATGGTGAGGAGCAGAGCCCACTCTAAGGGCCGGACTCCACTTTCGCTCTTTCGCTTTAGGAAACTGCTGTTGAGAAGTAAGTGTTAACAGCATGAAAAATGAATACAAATCAACTTGTGTCTGAATTTACTCTAGGAATTCCCTGTGGACTCTATAAAATGTCATTTTCCCTTTCTTTCCACCCATCTAGCTGTGGAGGCAGTGGCAGATTTACATTATTTTACATCCAGTTAAGATATTTTTTTTTCCTTTTGGTTATGTTTTTTAAGAAAAACATTTATTTCCTATAAAGATGTGCTTTTGTTAAAGACAATAGCGCCCTTTAGGTAGTTCCGCAATGTTATTTCACAAATACCTATAAAACTGTTGAACAAGCTGGGATTGCTGGCGCTCTGATTAAAAGGTACTTTCTATTCATCTCTAACGTTGGAAGCCCTGTGAAGTAGCCTAGTCACATCGCCCCCAGTGAGGAGACCAACTCGTGGAGAACTGTTTCGAGACACGGGCAAGACTGCTTGGACCGTAGCAGGCAGGGCTTGCATTGACCTTCCCTCCCCCTCTAGAAGCCTTACCTGTACTCGGATCTCGCTCAGGACTTTATTTACAGCCTCATCTAAGATGGGGGTCCGGGACATCTGCAGGTGGGACCCGGAATGAGGGCCCAGGTGGTAGCAGGAGGACCTTCATGACACAACTCCTGACTCTGCCCCTTGGGAGCTGTGTCCCTGGCTCAAGTTACTTGGCCCCCCCCCCCCCCCCCCCCCCAGTGCCTCAGCTTCCTCACTTTAAAATGGGGACGATAATGATATGACCCTCTTGCCCAGGATATTGGGAACATTTTTAAAAGTACATCCTGAAATGCATTTAGCCTGTCATCTGGCCCCAGAGACCTTCCTACCTGTTGCTAAGAAAGGGAGACAAGGGAGCAGATCCCATCATGAGGCTTCGCCATGTAGGTTTCTTCCCGACAGCCCACCCAGTAGCTGGCTGCTCTTCTTGCGTGCTGCCCCCTGCCCTCTCTCCCATCCAGCATTTCAGGCTTTGTGAGCAGAGAGGTATTGCATGTACCTTCCCAGTGGGGGACTGGCCCGCACTCGAATGTGCTCCGAGAGCAGGCTTGGCAGCAGCTGGGTTCCAGAAGGAGTGAAATTCACACCGGCTGGACCGAGAACATCGCTGATCCTCAGAGTTCAGGTTCCCCTGAGTCAGTTTTGATTATTTGGTTGGGACGAGACTGAAGTGTACTCGTGCACAGTTGGAAACAATTGGATGGTAGGGGCAAGACTTAAAGGCAGTAAAGGGAAGACACACCCCTGAGAACCTCTCCGGAGTCCGGACGCCCCCTTTCCGTGTCAAGGATCCTGTAGTCCTGTCACTCCAAGCGCTTGTGAGCCTGACGCTGTTCTAAGTGTTGCGTGGTTAATTCAGCGCATCATCCCAGGGACACTGAGAGTAACCACAGTTACTGTGGTTCTTCTCACTTTGCAGGCGAGGAAGCTGAGCTACAGAGACATTACCCAGCTGGTTAGTGGTGGGCCAGGGCTGAACCCAGGGGTCTGACCCCGGAGCGATTTGTTCTGCCCATTTTGCTCACTAACTTCACCCTCCTTCCTTGATAGATACTGAGGATGGGGTCAGGGTCCCGTCTGCTCTACACCGGCTGGGTGTCTGTTTCCAAATGTCTGGACTAACAGTAACGATAATGACCGTAAGCCACATGAAATAATAGCTTATGGCTATTATTATCATCTAGCCCTTGCTGGCAGTCAGTTGGCTCTGTATGAGGCCTTTGACATGCTAGAAGGCAGGTAACTGTTAATTATACCCACTTGATAAAGTTGTTAACCCTAAGGATCCCTATTCCTCACATTATTTGTTTTCAAATTTTAAAACATTTTCAACAATCATTTTACATTCCCTCCTCACAGCCAGGCTCAAAAACATTAAATAATTGTGCATTTCACATTGTATCCAGGGGCTATGCTAATTATAAAATACTCTTAGCAGGTCTGTGACTCAGTTCCCCCAAGGATCCGTGGTAAAGGAAACTTTGTTGTTTTAGATGTGTTCATTTGTTCTTAGACAAAGGAAACCTGAAATGGCTGTTAAATTCGTTTTGAAATATTCCCTAGTTTGGTGTTTTCACACATTCATAAAGGCTGTACTCCCGCTTCTGCCTGATTCTGAGGTCTGGCTGCACTGGGGCATGTTAAGTGACAAAACGTGAAGTAATGGCCCCAAATGTAAAGTAATTAATGCCAGGATAATAGTCCAGGGTGGGGATCTCAGTGTTTTAATGAGGGCTTGGGAACCTGTCTGAGGGAAGATGTTGAAAGCGAAGGGAGAGATGAATGCTCCATAATTAATGCTGCATATTTAAAAAATGCCTCTTACAAAAAAAAGGTGATCTCTTCTGCCTGATACATACAGGGACCTTGTAACCTTTCCTGTCACCTGAAACTTCACTTTGAAACTCTGCGGTCCTACTAATCACAAAGAGAATCACCCGTCTGCCCTCATCTACCTACTAGAGAACATTGCCAAGGTGTTTTTGTTTTGTTGGGTTTTTTTTTTGAGAATGAAATTAGAAATCACCATTTAAAAAACTTTTCTGAGTATATGTATTTTATCCTCAGATATATTTATTCAATGCTAGGGTTTTAATGAGAGTTTTACCTTTCTGTTTTTCCTTCCATTATCCCTGAAAAGAATGGATTATAGCAAAAAGATCAAAGTAGTATAATGTGATATGGTGTTTGCTAATGTGCTGTCAGAGGTATTAGTGGGACTCGCCAAGGTTTGTGTCTTTTATGAGCACCTTCCAGATTGCAATTATCTAATAGACTTGCAAACCTATTTATATTCCTGCAGGCATTAAATGTTGTCTTTGAAAAAATCCCGGAAAATGACAGTGCAGATGTCTGTCGGAATATTTCAGTCACTGTGCTTGATTGTGATACTATAGGCCAAGCCAAAGAAAAGATTTTCCAGGCATTCCTCAGCAAGAATGGCTCTCCTTACGGACTTCAGCTGAATGAAATTTGTCTTGGTAAGGCCATGCTCTGTCCCAGTCCCCTGATGAGCACCCCTGCTGCCCCCTCCTCACCTCCCTGTCCCCAGCACAGACTCTGGTGAAGCTTATCTGGTCTCCTGTTCCCAGAGGGCAGATAGGGGCTAAGAGACTGCATTGCTGTCCTAAGAGCATCATGATTCTTCTGAGGAAGCATCATTTTTCAAGGATGCTGGTGTTCTTTTTAATAGTATGTTTGTAAATCAGACTCATGAGATTGCTAACCCTGAGACCGAATGGATTCACCTTGCACCAAGAAGCACAAAAAGGGCCATGCCCCGTGCTCTCTGTACATGTTCCGTTTCACATTGATTTGTTTGTTGTGACACCGAGTGTGTCATTAGTGGGTGGCTCGGACTCTCTGTGTTCACTCCAGCACGCTCGAAAGGTCATCTTCCTCTCTGCTAATCTCATCCTGCATTAAGTATATCCTCCATCCTCCCCCATCACGAAGCGGCATCTGCTATGAATTCATTTTCAGGCTCTACTGGTATACTGCAAAGGAGAGCATATGCATGAGCGAACTAACAGGGCTCCGCTTCACTCAAATGTTCATCAACATTTTAAAGTTGAGCTGCACACAGCCCTTGCAGGAGAGCATCGTGGGATTTTATGGCAGATAATGGGACAGGAAGGAGAATAAAACCGTATCAGTGACAGACAGTGTGACAGGGTTCATCTCCCCTCCAGGTACAGTGGTAGCCTCCACTAAGCAGGCAATTAAAATCATCCCACCCCACCCTCCTGCTCCAACATTGAGAGAAGCCGGGGAGGGCAAGGTCTGGCAAACTGGAATGAAACCATGTAAATGTGCCGCTACCACTTGAGGCCAAGGCACCTACCTCTCCTGTGCCTCTTCTGTGTGCTTTTGTTGGATGGACTGTTGGGCACTTGGAAGACCAATTTAGCTACTGGGTAGTTGCAGAGTCCAAGGGGCAGCCGGGCCCCTGAGCCTGCCTCTCACAATGAGTGGCTCTGACTGCAGAGGAGACGGACACATGGATCCAAGGACCACAGGAAAACAGTGCGGCCGCCTCAGTCCTGCCACTCCAAGTCAGTAGTAGAGTCCTCCCCCCATCCCCGGCTTTGTGCCCATCATGTGCTCCAGGCCTCCCCACTATAGGCAGGCAGGAGCAGGACGACTCAACCAGAAGCTTCATGCTGTCATCTGATGGTAAATGGGACACAGCATACCAGCCATGCCAGGCTTAGGCATATCTGCTGATCTTCCAAACTCCCTCCAAGGCTGGCCTCAGAGTGCTAAGCCAAAGGCTGAGGAACCAGCCATTAAATTGTAGTGAAATCCAGTACCAGAAGCAGCTGTGCTCAGACCCCTTCTGCACAGGCTCACAAAGGGGTAGACACTATCCTAAACAAGGTGTGTGGGCCTGCCTAGGACAACAGAAAATGATGGGGCCCAACTTCTGTGGGAAAGGACATGCTGTCTCAGAGGACCATGTCACTTAGCTTCAGTGGATGGGGGGCCTGTATGGTCCATGTTGCCAGATGGTACAGTTTTTTAAAAGCAAAGGCAGAAGTCCAAATTCTTACATGCAATATTTTGGTCATTAAATGTTGGTGCAGAATGGACATTAATAAGTAAAACATGGTGCAGGTTCACACAAAGAGAAAGCACACATCTGTGGGCCACATTCTGACCTCAGGGCATAAGTTGGCAACCTGGATGAAGGTATATGAACCCCACGTTTTGGGGTATTAGCCCACCAGTGCCCTGTATCCAGGAACCTGCAGAAAGTAGCTCACAGCGTGTCTGCTTGTGAACCCAAACACATGCATATTGAACGGACAGGTTTGCTTTGGGAGTTTTCTGAGGAGCTGGTACCCCAGAGGAGGTATTTTTTTGTCTTCCTTCAGCTTCCCTTTCAGGCTGAGCCTCAGAGTAAACGCTTTAGGAGAAAGTGGTCTTAAAAGTCAAGCCCTAGCCCTGGCTGGTGGGACAATGGATAAGACACTGGCCTGTGAACCCAAAGGTCGATTTGATTCCCCAGCCAGGGCACATAACCAAGTTGCAAGCCAGGTCTCCAGCCAGGTCTGTAGCTGGAGGCAGGTGAAAGGCAACCCATACATTGATGTCTCTCTCCCTCTCTGCCTCTCTCCCTACCCCTCGCTCGAAAAACAAAAAAGTATCTGAAAAAATAAAGTCCTGAACATCAAACTAAAGCAAACCAAACTCAGGCTGATAGATCACTAAGTGTTCCAACAAAATATTTACTGCTTTATTTCAATTTAATCTATTTGTAAATAACATTTGCGAAAGTGACAGGATAGCGTTTAAAATGTCTCTTTGCAATTTTTTAAAAAGATTTTATTTATTATCTTTTTAGAGAGAGGGGAAAAGAGAGAGACAGAGAGGGAGAAAGACATCACTGTGTGGCTGCCTTTCACCTGCCTCCAGCTATGGACCTGGCTAGAGACCTGGCTTGCAACCTGATTATGTGCCCTGGCTGGGGATCGAACCAGCAACCTTTGGGTTCTCAGGCTGGCGACTTACCCACTATGACACCAGCCAGGGCCTTCATTGCAATTTTTAAAGCAGATGAAAAATACTCTTCTTTTCCCCAGAGCTTCAAGTGGGCACGCGGCAGAAGGAACTCCTGGATATTGACAGCTCCTCTGTGATTCTCGAGGATGGAATCACCAAGCTGAACACCATCGGCCACTACGAGGTGAGAACAAGGCTCAGCCCCTAATGTCCCCTCCCTCAGCCCCAGTCCTAACTGGATGAAGTCATCCCTGTTACCTTGTAAATTCTTTTTAAAAATCCCAAGACACCCAGCCATGTTCTAGAAGAGTTTACAGATTGCTTTGCTCTGGGGCAGCAGTTTTCCTTAGTTGCTCACTTGGAAGAGTCTGTGGATTTACCATCTCTCGTGGTCTCTACTGGCTCCTCCAGGTTCTGCTCCCCAAAAGCTTTGATTTTCACGGGAGCCAATTGCGCTCCATGCGGCAGTTTAGGCAAGAGGTTCCACCTTTACAAGATTCTCTGGCCTCTCAAAGCATGTTTCTCAGCAAAGCCCTAGAAGAGTTATCATTTGGCTTGACTCTGAGGAAAACCGGTGAAAGTCTAAGACTCGGCACTCTCTGGTGTTCCTGTTAGATGGCTAACCTTTTTTTTTTTGGAGGAGGGGGGCGTCTTTTTTTCTGAAGAGGCTCTGCATTTCCTGTTTGTGATACTCAGCACTATCTCCCTTGGCCCCTGACCCACATGCTGGGTGAGTGTAGATGTGGGCAAGGGGCACACATGGCCTCTTGGAGATCTGAGAAGCCTGAAGAGAACAAGAGAGAGGAGGCAGGGAAGGTTCCTGAATACTGAGATAATGGGACTCACTTGGGAACATTATCCAAGTCTTTGTCAAATATCTACCGTGTGCTAAGAGCTAGGGACGCTTACAAAAGCAACAGAGCTCAGGCCCCTGCTCCCACAGATCCTTCAGCCCAGAGCAGCAGATGGAGAAGGGAAAAGGAGAAATACAAGGAGGCGACACCTTCTGGTGGAATAGTGCTGGGGCTCAGAGCCTCTGGGAAGGCTTCCTGGAGGAAGCTATGACTAAGCCGAGACCTGAACTTAACCAGACCGGGGTGGGGTACCAGCACACCTAGCAGGGATGTGACATGTGTGTTCTTCCACAAAAATAACTTAAGTGGCTAAAACTTAAGAGGGGCGGGGGTGGCATTGGGATCATAGTCAACTTTATGGATCCCTCACTCTGTACCACGTGCTGATCTTAGCATTTCTCATTATTTTGGCATTCTCTCCTCTAGCAGTTTTATGAGTTGGTACTATTATTAACCCACTTTAACAATCAGTGACAGAGTGAAGATTTTGACCCAGGTGGCTGAGCCCCAGGGTCTGTGACTCCACCAGTACCTGTCTTAGCTTGTCAAGGAGGGAGCCTGAGAAGTGGGGTGAAGGGGAGAAGGGGAGGTGCAGACCATACATGCCTGGTCAGCTTCTTCCAGGGTTCAGATTTTATCTCAAGAATAGTGGGAAGCCATTGGGGAATCTTCAGCAGGGGAGATTTGTGTTTCAGAAATGACTGTCTGTGCAGGAAGCATAGAAGTAAGGAATGCAAACCCAGAAATGGGGAGACCTGTAGATGCTGTCATTAGGAGAATTTCAAGTGAGGGATGATTCTGATTGGAAAGGGCACAGCAGCTCTGGAGATGGACCCAGGTGGATGGATTCAGATACAAGTAGAAGGTAGACCCCACAAGCCATGTGAATGGGGGAGAGACTGGCTGAGGAATGGGCAGGAGGGCAGGGCAGGTGCATAGGTGCTGGCGCTCTTCCAGAGCTGGAGAAGATGGGAGGAACAGCTTCCGGGCCACTGGGAGGGCCGGTGACACCTGTCTTAGTAGCTGTCAAGTCCCAGGGAGACGTGTCTGCCCCAGGAAGGCCGTTGTACCCTGCCAGCCTTCCCCTCAGCCAGGAAGAAGCTGAGACTGTGCATGCACAACTTTCCTGGCCACCTCCAGGAGCAAAAACTACCCCAGTTTTAGGCTTGGCTGAGTGGGTTTCCCACCCAGGTTGGAGACAGCTGCTGTGGGTGGCAGCTGAGGGGTGCTGCCCCTGCAGCCTTTGCTGGAGGCAACTCGCAGAGAAAGCTGTGGGTGAACAAACTGGTCCTGTGCTCACCCTCCGGCAACTCAGACCTTCCAGCCTTGGCATCATCTTGCCAGGAGCTGCTGTTCTTAGCCTCGGAGATTATAAAACCCCCCAGGCAACTTTCTGAAAGTACAGTGGTATTTCCATTCACTGGAAGAAGCGGTGCTCTAGAGGGAATCTAATGGAGAGAAGGACACTAGAGCCAGTGGAAGTGCTTAGAGAGGAGCTTATTATGGCATCAGTATGAGGTTCAGGTTGCAGACCCCTAGCCCTTCCCTCCTCTGCTTGCGTCTGGGTAGCCAGCTTGTCTCAGGAAGTTTGGAAGGAGCATAGCCCTCCTTTGGTGCTTTGAATTCACATGCTGGCCTTGCTCAGCTGTGTGAGGAGAGCTGGGCACCCGGGTCAGACTTCTCAGAGACCTGGCTACCCCGTGGCATGGGGTGCGCCCTGGAGGACAGGGATGTGGCCACCACCACCTTTAAGGAAAAATGCAACAAGCCACCCCAACAGGGCAAACGAGGACCCACTACAGGGTCTACAAGGCAGGGGAAGGTTGTCGGGAGAGAGAGAGAACATCAGTGTTTGCTGGAGACATCGGCTGTGCTAGACACCTATCTGCTTGGGGGTGATAATGAAATTAATCCAGCCTGTAGTCACTTCCCGTCCAAATGATTTATTGGCCTCATACCCTAGCCTTACCACACGGTAGTAATAAATGACAAGGCTAGGACGCAAGGGCTTAAAGGATTCTCCTTATGTTTGCAAAGCTAAACCACAAGGCCAAAACACACACACACACATACACACACTCCAGAGCCTGAAGGAAATGGAGGTCATTGGGTCCTGTGAGTGCTCTGCCTGGGCCCTCTGAGGTGCCCTCTTTTTGAAAGACTGCTCACAAAAAGGTATCTACCACCCTTAGCTACCTAAATCTACACTTGGTTTGGTAGCGCCCCTGCAGGTTCAGAATTTGGAATAATGGGTGTTGAGCCGAAGCTTGCTTTTGTCCTTTTGTTAAAGAAACATTTTCTCCTGAGCACTTGTGTTTCCCTCCAAAAAGATAAGATGCTAATTATCACTCCCGTTCATTTACTAAAGTGCCCTAGTTTGAGTCACTGTAAGTGCTTGAAAGCAAAAAAAAAAAAAAAAAAAAAAAACAAACCTGTATTTTATTTAAAAAATAGGGTCTAACTCAAGAGTTTTAAGTGATTTGGTGTCACCTCCCTCCAATTAGCCCAAATTAGTCAGGTTGTAAAGTTCATCTTCAGTGACAGGCCGGTTCCTCCTACTATTGAAACACATTCCCCACTGCTGGGGTACCAGTGAGCGAGCCTGTTTCTTGTCACCTTGCTTTGTCCTTGGGGCAGTAGAGTGGAGTTGGTTTCCTTTGAATGGGCAACAGTGTACATACTTGAAGAGTAGGTTTCCGTAGGGCATGGGAGAGCACAGCAAAATCAGCACCTCGTGGGCCAGGCGCAGGCCACCTCCAGACCTCTGACCTGCTGACAGTGTCCTGTGACAGGTCTCTTTCCATGATGACGACACAGCAGCCCTGGTCACATGCATGAGCCCCATTCATGTTCACAACCAGCTTCTATCTGATGAACGCAGAGGAAGTAGAATTTCTGCTTCAGTCTCATTCTTTCCTGTGCAGACAGTGGGGTAAAGCTGACGTCTTTACAAACACATTAGAGCAGAGGCATCTTTCTCCCTATAATTAAGTCCTCCTGCAGGCTTCCTACCCGGCTGTCTTGGTACACGCGTTCACTGAAGGGGATGGCGCTGTCTTTTGGAGCTATGTGCATGTATCGGGGCTGGGGGGTGGTTTTTCAGGGTCCAGGCCTTTCTTTTCATCTCCCCCACCCTGTGTGACCCTTTTTGGCCCAAGCTATGGCACCCACACCCTGCTGTGGAATGGGGTCACTTATGGAGTGTAGGTGTTGGGTCAGGCAGGAAATGTTCTCTACAGATGGCACCTCTCATTCTGAGCTGTGAAGTTTTGAAGGACATTTTAACCATGGTGTCATTGAAGAATGTTCCTTCTAACAAGTGAAGTGCTCTCAGCTAATGCCAAAGCTGTTATTCAAAGGACATTTAGAACTCATAGGAATGTCCCCAAGGGCCTGCTGAGTAAAGTAAGCGACTCTTCCAGGCAGGTGTGTCACGTGTGACACTAGAAACATAAAGGCATCGCACTCTCTAAAGATTTTCTACAAAGTGAAGGACTTGAGATACTTTTTTAAAGTTTTTATTTATTTATTTTTAGAGAGAGGGCAAAGGGAGGGAGAAAGAGAGGGAGAGAAACATCAATGTGTGGCTGCCTCTCACATGCCCCCAGCTGGGGACCTGGCCTGCAACCTAGGCATGTGCCCTGACTAGGAATCGAACAGTGACCCTTTGGTTCCCAGTCTGGGGCTCAATCCTCTGAGACACACCAGCCAGGGTGAGATGTTTATTTAATAAGTATGTGGAGGGCTTGTATACTAAGCCCTGTTCTAGGCACTTTGACAGTTACTGACTCCTTCAGCCCTCTTTATAGCCCCTGAGGTAGATGCTCTCGTTATTCCAGTTTTAAGACACAGGGAAGCTAAAAGACTTGGCTGTGGCCACAGAGCTCTTCTCACTGATGCCCCGAGGCTGGAAACAGATGGAAAAGGCATTGCCCCAGAGTCTGTGGCTCTTCTCAGGGCCAGAGGGATATCCTTGTGCAGAGCAGGGGCTGATTTAGGAAAATTCCTGCTTAGTTACCTTCTCTGAGGTCAAATTCAAGAGAGTAACTTCTCTTCAAGTCTTATGATGACCTTCATGTCTGTGAGTTTATCAAAATGCATCCTTATTTCTAATCCTACTTTAACATCATTCCCTGAAGAGGATGCTAGGAAGCATCATCTCAGAAGGGAGACCACTTTCGGGCGTCCCAGAGCTGACAACACCAGCCTAACAAGAGCACAGGGCGTGCTTAGCTGTCCACTGTCCTGCTCACGGCTGGAGGCCAGGCTACCCTCCCGAGGACGGGCTCCAGGTTCTTGTCCTCAGGGAGTCTGCTGACTGGCCTGGGGCCAATTCCAAGTACACAGGGAGGAAGCATTTTCACTGTCTGCACTTTTAAGACTCCCTTAGAGCTCAGGCCTGATTGCCAGGGCTATGTGTGCGATTTAATGTGTCTGTTGAGAATGTTCTGATGAGCCCAACCCCGCACCATCACTGAAGGACTAAGCAAGGTCACCCCTCTGGCCCTGAGAGAGAAAGATTCCTATTTCATCTGCCTCCAGCCTTGGGGTGTCAGTGTGAAGAGCTAAGAAAGAAGACGGGGTGAATGGTGTTGACGCATAGCTGTTGGGAAAATGCTAATTGAATAGAGCTACTTTTACGTAGGAACTATTTTAACAATCAGAGATACCAGCAAGGGCTTCCACAGAGTGATTTATATTGATTATTGTGTTTTCAGATTTTTTTAGAAGAAAAAGTATAATGTTTCAGTCCATATTCATAATTAAATATGAGTATTTTTTATATGTTTTCATAATATTTTTTGTCTGAAATTCCAGCTTTTTTTTAGGCTAAACCAATGAAATTGTTACTATATGACCCTATTTACCTATAACAATGGCAGTTTCATAAGGTTATCTATAAGTTCAACCTTATAGAGCTCAAAATCCATTTTTATGGAATTATCTTCACCTTATGCCATAAAGATCGTATTTTAGCACGAAGAAATCTCACCTTCACTTGTAAATGGTTTGGAGGACATGCAGCTTCTGTTTATTTCAAGAGTTACTTTAAATTGTTGAGGTGTGTCATTTCTCTCAATCCCGATGGCGGGAAAGTGTACATGCATCTC
The DNA here is from genome assembly GCA_004026585.1 of Noctilio leporinus. Classification (NCBI taxonomy): domain Eukaryota; kingdom Metazoa; phylum Chordata; class Mammalia; order Chiroptera; family Noctilionidae; genus Noctilio; species Noctilio leporinus. The sequence continues at coordinate 109,301 of PVIW01004842.1, read as the reverse complement.
TGCGGCATTTTCGGCATGGGCGAGCCATCACTGAAGGCGCATAGCCTTGTCACATCGAATCCTGGAGCTCTATAAGACTGGAAGGATTTTAATTTGAAATTGCCCTGTGGACCAGTTCTGCTCTGGGCTGGAGGAATATTCCTGCCTCGGATCCATCCAGTGACATTAATCTTTCTTTGATTTAATTTGGTTTTCATTCCTAAAGTAGGAGCCCAGAGGATGCTCCCTGCCTCACAGGAGCACAAGAGGATTAATGAGTCACTTTTAGGAGCACATTTGGAGCTCCTCAGATAGAACAAACAGCATTATATTTTTAACACTTTGGGCCCTGTGACACTTTTCAAAAAGGCATTTCTGTCCTTAAGTTGGTGGCAACTGGCTTGTGCACAATACCAAATGAAACCTTCCCCTGCCCCGGCATCTAGTTTATGCCTAGTGTTTTGTCTTTACAGTGGGGTCCAAGTGTCGCACTGGGGGAGAATGCCCCAGCCCTAGAGCAGCTGCGAAAGTTGGAAATACACTCCATGCTTAGCAACACACAACTCATCCGCTAACAAAATGCTTTTCCACTTGCTCCCAGGAGGTAATTTCAGAGTAAAATTTCCCTCGAATCAGCTGCGTCTGCGAGTTCTCAGTGCCTGCGCGCAGCGCCAGGCACAGTTGTTGCCAGCCCTGGAAGAGACATTTGAACTTTTGGCAGTGCTTCTTATCAGAGGGCCCATCCATGGCGCTGTGATTATGGAGTAGGGGTGCCCGCTTTTGGCAAAACATAACATCTGACACTAACAGTATTGGTGCAACACTCAACGGGATCCATTTGGGATTCCTTCTGTGACAATTACCCAGAATGAATCACCAGCTTCCTTTTTTAAACGGTATTTATTAGCTTAGGAGCAGATCATTTCCAGCTCTTCATGGGGGAAGAATTTTGTAACTATGTTCAACCATTCTCATAAAAACCCAGTATTGGAGGCTTGCACACAGTGTTGAATGGCATCAAATGTGGAGGAAAATGGAAGAACTCAGCCAGAAAAACAAGGAACGGCTCAAGGGGAAAGGAGAGGAGGTTTGGTAGCAGCAGAGTCAAAGAGCTCAATAGGAGTTCAGAACCCCACTCAAGATACTTTACAGAGGCCCGATGGCCCCAGCCAGTCCCTGACTAGACCCTCTCCCCACAAGACTTCATGAGCGCCGACAAGGATTGGAGGCCTGTGTCCTAAATTCAGCAGCTGGCTGGACACAGCTGGCTTGACAGCTGTGCTCTGGGGCGTCTGCAGGGCTGGCTCCCGCCCTGTTTCTTTCTCCATGGGTGCAACCTGTAGGAGATTAGGGCTTAATCCTTCGTGCTTGCTAAGCATGTCTGTACATGCTGATAACCAACATGCAGCAGGCCAGAAGAGAAATCCCGAGTTCCCACTTTTTTCCAGACTGGGGAAGGCCAGGTCCAGATTAGTATTAAAAATCAGAACTGCCTTAGCACTTCTGAGAGGAAAGGGATAGTACAATCCCAAAATGAAGGTGATGATTTCTGTACCCCTGATCTGCCTCTTCTTTTGGGGGAAGAGCCCTGCAGAGCAGTGTGCTTCTCCCAAGGATGGAAGCCTGCCTCTGCATCTTAGCACCCAGCTCACCTGGACAGGTAGGGGCAGGGCACACTCGCAGCCTTCTGCCCCTCGGTCCCCCAGGCCTCTGGTGAGAACTCCTGTCTCCATCTCCAGAATGGACCATACACAGGCATTCAATAGTGTGTCAATGTAGTAAAAGCATTTACTTGTTCCAACATGTACATTTTAAGTTGGTGGCAATTTTTATTTAAGATTTTATTTCTTATTTTCAGAAAGAGGCACAGACGGAGAGAGGCATCAATGTATGGTTGCCTTTCACCTGCCTCCAGCTATGGACCTGGCTGGAGACCTGACTTGCAACCTGTTTATGTGCCCTGGCTGGGAATCGAACCAGTAACCTTTGGGTTTGCAGGCTGGTGCCTATCCACTGTGCCACCAGCCAGGGTTTGTGGCAATTTTTAACAGCTCTATTGAGATATTGATATATCATGAAAGATCACCTTTTGAAAGCAAATTCAATGAAATTCAATGATTTTTGGTACATTGATAGAGTTGTACAGTCATCACCACAGTCTAATTTCAGAACATTTTCGTCATCCCAAGAAGAAACTTTGGCCTCATTAGCAGTAGCTCCTCACCCCTCCCACCTCTGCTTTAGGTGACTAGCAGTCTACTTTCTGTCTGTAGAAGTTTGCCTGTTCAGGACATTGTATATCAGTGGGATCGCACTACCTGTTTTTGTGTCTGGCTTCTTTCACATTTGACACATTAGCCTGTGTCAGTACTCCTTTCCTTTTATCATATGGCAATTCTTTGTAGCACATTCATACAGTGGGATAATATGCAATAATTAAAAAGGGACAAACAGCTGGTAGTCCAACAACTTAGATATATATTACAGACCTTTATATCGACCTTAGGAAGTGAGACACAAGAGTACACACTGAATGATTCCATTTATGTGAAATTCAAGAACAGATACAATTAATTAACAGTAATGGAAGTCCAGAAGGGAAGGGGCCATTATAGACTGGAAGGAGATCGTGGAAGTACTTTTCAGGATCTTGAAATAGAATTTGTATCTTGATGTGGGTGGTAGCTACACAGGTATGTACTTCAGTGAACATTCATTGAGTTGTACATTTTATATTAGTGAATGTTAAGTCCTTTCCTGTAAGTTAAATTTTAAATTTTATTTAAAAATGTATGCAAGTTTTATGATTTTTTCCAAGCTCCCTTTTGAAAATATAATGCACCTGCGTAAAAGAGAACACATCGTAAGTGTGCTGCTGATGAATTGTAACTCCTGGAGCTGCCACTCAGGCCAGGAAATAGGGCACTAGGGCCAGTCAGAAGCCCCCTGACCCTCCCGACATCCCCCCACCCCGCACTCTTCTCCTCACCTCTGACATCATAGTTTTGACAGGTTTTTTAGCTTTTTGTGAATGGAATCACACAGTATGCATTCCTCTGTGTTGGGCTTCTTTTCTTTGTCTCCATCTCATTGCAAGTTTCCTCCACGTGGCATGTAAGAATAACTTGCTCATGTTTATGGTTGCATAACATTCTGTCATGTGAACATACCCCAAAGTATTTATTCATTCTGTTGACGATATGTAAGTGGTTTCCAGCCTGTGGCAATTACAAACGGTGCACCGCCAGGACAGGGACTGCTTTCTGCTGGGCGTGTACCCAGCTGGGAAACCGCTCTGTCGCAGGTAGACACCAGCTTTCTGGAAACCTGTTTCAGCATGTAGTAGGATAGCAGGAATCTCAGAAGTGAGAGTGACCCAAGCATCTCTTGACCTCTGGGAGGCTGAGATGCATCTTAGTGCAGCTTTGTCTCCCTTCCTTTAGTGGGGAGCCCACCTCCCGTTGGCCCCACAGCTTCCTAGCCCCTGCTGCATCTCATCGCCTCGTCTGCCTTCCCTTCCGGACTGAGAGCTCATGGAGGACAGTGTCTCACTCATCCTTATAGCCCCACCCCTGCACAGTGCCCAGAACAGAGGAATTCTTGATAAATATTGATTTAATAAGTGAGGTTGTAAAATCCAGCCAGCCATCTAATTCCTGGGTGAAGTAGAGCAATACTTGAAATATTGAAAGCTCATATATTTTTTATCTTTGCTTTCAGATATCAAATGGATCCACTATAAAAGTCTTTAAGAAGATAGCAAATTTTACTTCAGGTAACCGACATAATGTTAACCTTGGGTTCTCACCCAGCCTTGTAAAGTATTGCCTTTGCCTCTCTCAGAAAAGGTGAGACTGAGAGGTTGCCGGGTAGTTCTCTGGAAGCAGAGAAAAGCCACTTGGGTCTATTTCTAGTCTTGAGGATGTGAGCCCTGCCAGAACAGGAAACTGTCAACAGTGGTTAGCCCGGAGGCCCAGCACCAGCCTCACACCCCAGGCACGATCTTAGTCTTGGGAGTTCCTTGCCAACTCCTCCGCAGGCTGGGGCTGACCGGGGGAAGCGCCCCGCATAGCGGGGGAAGTGCGCAGATAATCACACAGCCCTGCAAGTGCTGAACAAACAAGATAATCTGGTAGAAAGCCCAGATCTCCTGGAGATAGCATTTGCAACATTGCCACAAAGTGGAGAAAAGACAAGCTAAAAGGGAAGCTTTCATGGGAAAGTCACCAGGCCACTCTCTGCACTCTCTTCTGCCACCCGGATAGGTGAAAACACTGGGACAGTGCTTGAGAAATCCCTGGGTCCAGTTCCAGGGTTGTTTCCAGAGACTTTATATCATCCAAGACAGGCCGTCCTCAGCCCTCAGAAAGGTTCTGGGCCCCACCAACAGGGCCCTTCCTCTCACTCGGTGGTGGCTGGGGCTTCCTGATGCCTGGAGTCAGTGTAGAAGGAGCCGGGTCCTACCACCTGGTCAGCACAAACAGGGAATGGGGGTTCCCATGAAATAGGACAGTTTGGTAGGTAATAGGACACTGGGGACCACCACACTGTCATTACATCAGGCTGGAGTGACAGAAGCCATCTTGCACAGGTGGCTGTCATTCTGGTGTAAGGCGATTGGCGTGCTTGCGTTGTAAAGAGTGGAGGAGCTGTGTTCAGAGTTTGTTATTTGGGGATCTTGAGTTTGGATCTCTTCACTGGGCCTCCAGTCAATGCCTCTGCTTCCCTTCTGCCCAGTCTAGCTGAGGGCTGTTATTTTGACCCCTGTCCTGCTAAACCTCAACCTCCTTGCCCCCCATCCAAAACTCAGCCCTGGGTGACCCCAGCAACTAGCTTTTCCTGAGCCTACCGCTGAAAGGAGAAAGGCACACAGCAGCTCAGTGGGAGTCGCTCTGAACCCACCATGCTCCATCTGACCAGGGCCCTCAGTACAGCCTGTCCTCACAGTTTCTCTAGGCACATGCCGGCTCTGTAATTCTCCCCTCTCAAAGCCTCACTGACACAGCTCTCCTGACCGTCAGCAGATGACCTGACCCTGTACTTCATGGAGAAAACCGAAATCGGAACTCCCTCAACATGCAGCACCAAACCTACCACCCCACGTCGTGGGTCTGCCCAATTCCTTCTCCTCGCTTCCCTAAGCGAGGAGATGGCCCTAAGGCCCACCTCTCACCTGTGCTTTGTGTCCCACCATCTGCTCCAACCTTCTGGACATTTTTATGCCACTAATCATCTCTCCTGTCACCTGCATTTTCTTCTCCTCCCCCAGCTACTACTGAATTTTTTTTTTCCACCTGCATTTCAAGATGTTCTAGTCTCTCCCATCTTCAAAACAAAAGCCAATCTCTCTCTTCCTCATCACTCCCTTTTCAGCCACATTTCTTACAAGACTACCCTCTTCCCTGCTACTTCCCCACTTGCTCAATGAGCTCCACCTAATTGACCTTCCTTCAGATCCTAGACGGGTCGAGTTCCTTCTCGCCTCATGACCTTCGCACCTGTTTCCCCGCTTCCTCCATCTGCCCGGCTCACTCTTTTAGGTTCAGCTCCAACATTCTTTCCTCAGGGAAACCTCCCACACTAGGTCAGTCCCTTGTTAGACTTTTTTGGCACACGATGCTTCTTCATAATCTTTACCACAATTGCAATGAAATAAGTGTGAAATTGAGACGCTGAAACTCTCTTATTGACTAGGCTGTAAATTCCATTCGAGTGGGTGTGAGGTCTGGTTCACTGCTGGATGCCCCACGGCTCCTGGGAAGCACTGGGTGCCCCAGGTGCATTTGATAATAATGATCAGTAAGGTATCGTGCAGCCGGCTTTCACACTTCCACCGACAGACAGGGAACCTGCTTCCCACGCCAGTCCCTGGCCCAGTCTTCACACGGTTCTGAAGATCTTAAGACACAGCAGGGGGAAAATGTAGCTACAAGAGCTAAAGTGGAAGAGCCCGAGTCACCTCTTAGCGCAAATGGGGCATTTCGTGAGAAGGCCGATTAGCCCGTGGTGGTTTTTAATGGGCTGTTTTCTCTCCCCCTTTCTGGCGCTCAGACGTGGAATACTCCGACGACCACTGCCACTTGGTGAGTCCAGCCTTCCTGCGCTCACTGCTGAATTGGGTGCCTTTGGCAGCATGAACGGTCTCCTTGGGTAACGCTTCTGCTCTGGCTTCCTTTAGATTTTACCCGATTCGGAAGCATTCCAAGATGTGCAAGGAAAGAGACATCGAGGGAAGCACAAGTTCAAAGTAAAAGAAATGTATCTGACAAAGCTGCTGTCAACCAAGGTACACTTATTGCCCTGGAAGTGCTTTTATGGCTCCCTTGGGAGTCTATGATGTGTTTGACTTAATTTCCACTGAAGTGTGAAAATGTTACAGATCCCTTGTACCTTCAGGCAAAGCAAAATGAAAGTTTAAATTGTAAATATTTCCTAACCCCTTCTTCTTCTCTATAAATTGCAAAGATAATAGCACTTTACAAATTCCTACGGTAACACCTCCAATCCAGGATTTAATATTGTTCCCAGTCCCTTTAGCCATCATTTCACTATTTTTAAGGTTGACAGCATAATTACTCCTTTCTGTTTGTTATTATGGATGGGCAATAAAACTCGCTCTTTGAATTGCAAATAAAATGAAGGCGGGGAGGTCAGTGAAGATAAACCTCACTGATTTTCTTTTCAGTTTAAAATTAAGAATTCTGTCCGCATATAAAAGCGTTCCTTTCGAAAGTCCCTGGAATACCAATTTGGGAGCCGATTTTACTTTATCTGGCTTTTAGTAGGATTAGCAGAAGTCTGTGGTGATCCTTTCTTCCCTCCCTGAAACGGCTAGCAATAGAAATGCTGTTCTCCACACCTGGCCCGAGTCCTGTGATTGGCTTCTCCGAGTAGAGCAGAAGGCCTGCATGGAATTTAGGAGATTTGTTAGCGGGTAGGGGACAGATAGAGCCTCTTGATTTTCTCATCCGTCCCACAGAGCTCTGCCTATTTGGTTTTTATAAAACACTCAAACCCTCTGATAGAAATCTACGCAACAGGAAAAATTCTGGGAACAGAGCAACATCGCTTGAGTGTTTCAGGCTGCACATAATCAGTACAAGCCAAACATCCGTGGTTCCTTGGTGTACATGTACAGCCCTACACTGGCATTCCGCTTGCTAGTTCTCTGGGATATCATTCCTGGTGACAAAACAATGTTGTTACCAACAAGAAGCTCTGAACCAAATCTAACCCTGGGCCTGGATTTTCAGAACCGCTGCCCCTTACGTGAGGGCTGACCTCGCTGGACAATTGTACACATATATTTTCTCTTCAGCTTCTTTTTCTCTATTTTGCACAATGTTTTCCCTGAACTTGGCTCTCGTTTTCCATTATGTTTTCCAAACTGCTACCGTATTTGTTTTAATTCCCCAAATCTGATGTTCTGTATCTTTCAGGTGGCAATTCACTCTGTGCTTGAAAAACTTTTTAGAAGCATTTGGAGTTTACCTAACAGCAGAGCCCCATTTGCTATAAAGTACTTTTTTGACTTTTTGGATGCGCAGGCTGAAAACAAAAAAATCACAGATCCTGACGTTGTACATATTTGGAAAACAAACAGGTGAGAACAAAGATGGGGTGACTAGTGACGTTGAGAATCTGGGGCAGACTCTTAACTGAAAGGAGGGCATGGATGGTTACAAAAGGGTTCCTCTATCCCTGGATCAGAACCTTTTGCCTTGGTAAGCTATCATAGCAAAGCAGCTTCTTGCTCTGACTATTTTAAACAATAAACAAAACCATTCTGGCCTGGCTTGGTGTGGCTCAGCGGATTGAGCACCGGCCTGCGAACCCAAGTGTCACTGGTTTGATTCCCATTCAGGCCACATTCCCAGGTTGCAAGCCAGGCTTCCAGCCAGGTCCCCAGTTGGAGGCAGGTGAGACGCACCCACACATTGATGTTTCTTTCTTCCTCCTTTCCCCTCTCTCTAAGAATAATGAATAAAATATTTTTTAAAAATTCTTATGCACAGCATAAACAAAGACGACTTTGGAATGTTAAAACAAGTTTAGCTTGACCAGCAAAAGATGAGAAATTAATATTTTTGTGGTTTTATCATACAGTTTTCTATTAAAGGAGACACGTATTTGTCTTTCAGAGAGTTAATCATTTCTGCAATTTCTAAACTGTCTGTATTCAGTCCGATTCTGGGTAGAAATTTCTGTTTTTATTTGGTCAAATGCAATACCCACAATACCATGAGAATTAGCCAAAGGATCATGCTTTATTTTTTTAACACTTTACCTTAGGCTAGGGCAAGGCAAGGCAAGGCATCCAAATTTATTCTTAATTTCTCCACTGTAGGGAAACATAGTCCATTGCCTCTGTTTGAAATACTGTTCTTTGCATGTGAGCTGAACAGGACTCAGAGTTAACATGTAATTACTAGAACTCCTCAGTGCAGGCGCAGCCCTGCCAAGCATTAAGGTTAGCCAGACCATTTAAAATAATGATTAAAGGCTGAAGTCCCAGAGTTCTAGGTCTGATCTTCTCCCATTTAATCTGAGCCTGTCCCAACTCCACTCCAGCTCTCTCCCTTCCTGCGTTCCAGGCCCTGCTGCTCCCACACCATGAGTGTGGCATCTGAGTAGGGGCAGTTTCGGGATAGTAGGTAACTGGCTAGGTCTGCATTGCAAAGCAGGTAATGAAAACCTTTGAATGTTCTGCAAGTTCCTAGTCAAGTATTTATTTGAATACCTACTATGTTCCGCTGACTATAAGGGGCTAGACATATCAAAATGAACTAAACAGACAAAAATCCATGTTAGCTGCATCTAACAGCTGGAGACAGGCACTAAAGCAAATTGTAGTAGATGGGAAGGTGATTGGTGCAGTGGACCGAGTGGGAAAGGAGGACAGAGCGGGACAGGGCAGGGTGGTCAGAAGCCCCACAGTGATGACGACACATGAGCCAGGTCTTGGAAGAAGTGAAAGCATCATCTGGGGCAAGATGGTGTTGGGAAGACAGCCATGGAAAGCACAAGGCCTGAGGCACAAGTTTGCCTGGCACGCATGCAGAACTGCAGCAGGGCCAGTGGATCAGAGTGAGTCAGGTGAAAGGCAGGAGGTAAGGGTCCAGGAGGGGGATGGAGAACCAGATTCTGAGCAGAGGAGACACATGATCTGATTGTACGTTAGGAGGACGGCTAGTAGTTGTGAGAGAATTTGCTGTTGGGAGCAGGGACAAGATGGTGGCTTAGGCCAGGGTGTAGCACTTTGCATGAGAGGAGGTTAGGCTCTCGAGATCTTCTGAGTTGTTGTCACTGGTAATCATCTGGACTATCTGGGCGCATTTGTGTCTTGTCAATGGCCACCTTCAGACTCTCCAGTCCTCCCCCACGGTGGCTCGGGCAGTTGAACCCTTCCTTGTTCGTATGTTTGGCTCATATGTTTGGCAAAGCGGACTTGCATGCTTCCAAAACAAGGATAGGCGCACTGTTTCCACACGGATGGACAGAGCATCGGTGTCCTATGCACGGCCGTATCTGAAAAGACATGTCTGTGTCTTGGAACAGCCTTCCTCTTCGCTTCTGGGTAAACATCCTCAAGAATCCTCAGTTTGTCTTTGACATTAAGAAGACACCGCACATAGATGGCTGTTTATCGGTGATTGCCCAAGCGTTCATGGACGCGTTTTCTCTCACGGAGCAGCAACTCGGGAAGGTAAGACCCAGCCCTAGTGTTTCTTGTAAACATTCAAATAATACAAATTGGTCGGAATCACACCAGCCAAAAAAGGAGTAGTCAGTGATGTTGCTGAAAATTTGCTTATTAAAAAACATCTGTCTCGTTTATTTCTATCTTAATCTAGTTTCTGTTAATGAAAACCAAAATAGTTGGTTATTAGACCAACCCTATTGCAGAACTCTTCACTACAAAGTGTAAAACATTCTGTAGACACCAATAAACTATAAATTCAAAGTCTAAGACTACTGATATTGGCCTAAATTAATTCCATCTGACTATACTGAAAAAGAAGTTACTTAAACATAACCAATTGTTTTGGGGGAAGAAAAAACCTTACCCGGAATTTCAGCCACCACCAGCTAGTTTGTCCGTTTATAATCAAAACATCAGTATTGTTTTTACTATGGTTTTCTTTACTGAGCAAAAGCTCTAAGGAAGCAAAGAAAGATCAAAATGCAGAGCAAACTTTGAAAGAGGTGTTTTGGTCCTGTTTAAGCACTTCAAAATATATTCGATTGAGCAGTGCCTGTACCTAATGGAGTTCAGAAACACCTTCAAAGCTGAACAGTGGCTCTCAGGATTAGGATTGAAGGAGTGCCTGGAGGCAAAGTGTGATTGATGCTTCTTAGGTGCTTCAGCCTTCTAGTCTTTTTTTTTGTTTTAAGGTTTTATTTATTATCTTCAGAGAGGGGAAGGGAGAGAGGCAGAGAGGGAGAGAGGCATCAATATATGGTTGCCGTTCACCTGCCTCCAGCTACAGACCTGGCTGGAGACCTGGCTTGCAACCTGGTTATGTGCCCTGGCTGGGAATCAAACCAGCGACCTCTGGGTTCACAGGCTGGTGCCTTATCCAGTGAGCCACCAGCCAGGGCTTTCAGTCTTCTAGTCTTAATCTAAATTCACCATCTTCCCATCTCTGCAAAACATATACATTTTTACTTTTTTGTCTTCCTCACGTTGCTTAGCCTCTCAAGGTAGAATCTTCGACTCCTCATTCTTCCTCCCTGAGGAAGAGGTTCCTTCTGCAAACCTCTATCCCCCGTTGGTCACTATTCACTTCAGCCTCTAAAACATCTGTCCCTTTCTTCTCATCTCTCTGCCCTCCCCCTTTATCCCCTCTCCACTCGGTAACTGTCTCATAAATGGTGGCCTTGGCCCTGCTGTCCATCTCATCTCCCCAGCTTCTCCTTGTCAGTGTCAGTGGCTCTCTTCCAAAGCACACATCTTACCTTGTCAGTCTCCTGTTTAAAGAAATTGTAAATACCTTCCATTATCTACATGGCTCTTCCTGCGTGGGCTTCAGGTCTCTTTTTCTGGCCTCATCATTTTCTGGCACATTCCACACACCTTCTGTACTACAGCTTTTACTTTTCCCAAGCTTACCATGAGCTTGTTTTCACCTCCTTCCTATCTCATAACACATCTGAGTAAAACTATACATACTCATTCACTCACCATTTCATTCATTCTTAATGTGCACTAGAAACTGTAGGAGGCTCAGATCAGCCTACGTGCACCTAGTCTGTGAGCTTTGCCCTGATGTAGTTCCCACAGGCTTTCTTTATTTGACCAATAAAGTTCTCTTTAGCATACAACACATTGGCAGACACTTGAATGCTTGCTTATTTAAAGTCAAAATGGGTTTGGTTTACTGATTACTATGTTCAATTGATCCTCACAAGAATCAAGGAAGGTGGTTAATACTATATAGATGAGGAAATTGATGTTGTGAGAGGTTACAAGTCTTGCCTAATATCACAAAAAGTTATTGTGATACCTGATACTCCCAATTCTACAGTCCTCTCCTTTACTGTCCACCCTGCTGCTAATGACTGTATAGGTCTCTCTTCCCAAATGGAGTGTAAGCTTCTAAAGAGCAGGTCCCAGGCTTGCTCATCTTTTTACACTCAATGCCTGCCCACGGTGCCTGCCTAAAAGGAAGTCATCAATGAATTGTTGCACGAGTTTTGGGTTTTACTTAAACTTGGCAAGTGAAAAAACATCTCAGTTTAGGCATCCTTTACAGTGATTCATCAAGCCATTGATATGACCATTCAAGCCATCGATACATTTTATTTTTTAAGTATATTTTATTGATTATGCTATTGTTCTCATTTTCCCCCAATGCCTCCCTCCACCAGGTATCCCCCTTCCCTCAGGCAAACCCCCCACCTTAGTTCATGTCCATGGGTCATGCATATAAATTATTTGGCTTCTCCATTTCCTATACTATTCTTAACATCCCCCTATTTTGTACCTACCAATTATGCTTCTTAATACCTGTGACTTTTCCTCTGTTATTCCCCTTTCATCTTTCCACTGATAACCCTCCAAATGATCTCCGTATCTATGATTCTGTTCATGTTCTGGTGGTTTGCTTAGTTTGTTTTTTAGATTCAGTTGTTGATAGTTATGAGTTTATTGTCATTTTAATGGTCATAGTTTTAATCATCTTTTTCTTAACATTTCATATAATAATGGCTTGGTGGTGATGAACTCCTTTAGCTTTACCTTGTCTGGGAAGCATGCTGTTTCATTTAGTTCGTTTTCAGGGGTTCTGTTCTGTTCTTAAAGTTGAGCCATATCTCTTTATGTCTTCATTTTGGCAGCCTCCCTGTGTTTGTTTCTGTGTATTAGGTAGAGCTGCTTTGACTTGCTGTCTTAGTGCACCTGTTAAGTTGTATGGGGCGGAGCCTTAGGTATTCAGCAGTGCATTGCATCCTGCTTCACTACTTTGTGGCTTTTTGTGGGGGTGAGGGGTTGGAGAGGGGACAGTGCAGCTGCCTGGCTACTGGAGGCTTGCTCAGTGCTTGCTCCATTTCCAGTCATCTCACCCCCTTCCCCTCTGCAACTGGTGCCCTTTTGGCTGTTGCCCTGGAGGCGATTCCCAGAGTGGGTGGATTTGCATATGTTCTAGGACCCTGCAGGTGCTTGATACTGACTCTCCGTAGAGACCAGCAGTTTCTTCTTCTGCTCCAACCCTCATTGGTTTTTATAGTCAGAAGTTATAAGGCTTTATTTTCCTGGCATTGGAACCCTGGGTTGCACAGTCTGGCCTGGGCTGGGGTTGCTTGCTCCCAATGTATCCCTCCCAAGTTTTATCCACCGCAGGTGAATGTGGGACCATCTAGTCCACTGGCCATGGCTGCCACCTCACCACCACCACACTGAGTCCTCTCCACCCCAGCTCTGCCCCTCCTACCCATCTATATGCATATGGCTTCTTTAAATCCTTGGTTGTTGGACTTTCACACAGTTTGCTTTTCTGGCAGCTCTGGGTATTTTTTGTTTTCAGTCTTGTTGTGATCCTTCTTATGGTTGTGCAAGGAGGGGAATCATGTCTCCCTACACCTCCATCTTGACGGGAAGTCTGCCATTGATCCATTTTAACTTGTCCTGGGATGTCAGCCCATCGTTAACTCATCTATTTCTTCCTGAGTACTTTTTTTAACTTTTGTGGAAAACTGACCTTTAAACTAAAATTACTTATTTAAAAAAATATTGTCACTGTTATAATGACATAAAAACATTCAAACTGCCAGGGAACTTTTGCAAAGTCGGTGTCAGATCCACCTATACTAATGACCATGTGGTTCGCTGAGGGAAATGGAAGAACTTTATAATCTGTTAAATAAACAGGACAAGCAGAAAAATCTGCCACTGCCAATTACTTACCACATTCATGGTTATATAAAGGGCTAATCAGATCTACAATCAAATCTTTTATAAATGCCAAAATTCACTGGTGGGTGAGGAGGAGAGCAAATGTTTTAATTCAGGCTTTTTACAGCTATTAGTAATGAAGTACGATTGAAATAAGTTCCATTGTTACAGTAACTCAAATCATGCAAAATAATAATTTTAGTTCTTTTATGAGAGGAAGGCAGAATATATTAGCATTTAATCTGCCTGCAAATAAGAGTGACTCACCAGAAGTTTCGAGATACCAGTCAGTCATTCAGTCAACATTTATGAAGGCCTCCTGCATGAGAAGCCTTGTTACCCAGAGGAAATAATAGAGGTGAAGGCTTAGCTACATTGGTACTGTTATAAATTCATGGTTCTTTTACTCTTTTGGTGGTGGTTGCTTTTTTTCTTCCTCCCTCTCTCTCTCTTTTTAGGAAGCACCAACTAATAAACTTCTCTATGCCAAGGATATCCCAACCTATAAAGAGGAAGTAAAATCTTATTACAAAGCAATCAGGGATTTGCCTCCATTGTCATCTTCAGAAATGGAAGAATTCTTAACTCAGGAATCTAAGGTATTGTTGGAAAGTAGAAATAACATTTTTGGTTGCGTTCTCTTTTTAATGACGTCATTTCAGCATCTCTCTCAACAAGCCTTTCTGTTTTTAAGAAACATGAAAATGAATTTAATGAAGAAGTGGCCTTGACAGAAATCTACAAATACATCGTAAAATATTTTGATGAGGTAAGATTTTAAGTGACATTAAAAAAATTGATTATGAATCGGTCACCAGGATTGGTTATAAAGCATCGTGTAGGTCTCAGAACAACTGTGGCATCCCAAATGGCCAGGAAAGGGAGGCCAGTGTGCCCGTCTGTTGGGGGATCCAGGCACCAAGCCAGACCCTGCAGTTGGCTGCTGCCCCTCTTAGTTTTATGTTGCCCACTTTTGGACCAGCCTGAATTTACGTTTGGGTTAATGGGGCCTACAGCCACACGGACTCAACTCAACTTTGATGAGCAGTAGTGGTATTAAATGGGGCCAGCTTCTGCTTGATTATAATCTGCTAAAATGAAAGCTAAGCTTGTTCAATTGCCTAGATTCTGTACTCAATAGTTATAGGAAAGTATGACATTTTTCTAACTTAAGCAACTATTTCACTGGACCATTCTCTTTACTGATTAAATCTCCTTAATCTGGATTTTTTTTTCTTTGGGAATGCAGACAGACGCAGTCATCAGATGCGTTGTTTCCAAATATATGTTAATTCCCCCTTCCCTGATTCCCCCCCAGTCAGTCATGCTGGGACAGGCTACCCATGTCAATGGTGAGAATAGCTCACCAATTCCATTTGCTACTTGAAGATCAAGTGAAGAGCTAAGGTAGGGTAGAGGCAATGAGTTCCCTAAACGTGATAAGCATCCCTCTTTCCAGGGGTTAGAAGGGAAGCACTGGGGAAGGGAGGGGACAGGACGGGAGGGAAGAGGAGGGAAGGGAAAGAGTCATCTCTGACCAGGACGCCCCTTGCCTGCTGCATTTAAGAAGGAATACTTGCCTGCATGTTGGCTGCCCAGGAATGCTTGCTGTGCTTGGAATGGCTGTGACATAACGCATAAAACAGGGCCTTGGAGGTATGGCCCCGCATTTGTAAGCAAACAGTTGGTATTTCTTGTGAGCTTCTATTTTAAGCCAAAGTGATGTTGATCCCGTGATAATGACTTAGCAAAACAACATGCAAAGTGAGTATGTAAATGATCAAAGAAAATGATGACATCTGCTTCATACAGATTTTACCACTCACAGCATCAGGAACACACACACACACACACACAAAGAATTGTAATGCTAAAACCACAGTATCTAAAATAACTGTTCTAATTGTCAACAGATTCTAAATAAACTAGAAAGAGAACGAGGGTTGGAAGAAGCTCAGAAACAACTCTTGCATGTAAAGGTCTTATTCGATGAAAAGAAGAAATGCAAGTGGATATAAGCACTCGGGGGCCTGGCTTCACCTGGCAAAGTTCTTCAGACGCCTTGGGAGCAAGATGGATGCTTGAGTTACTCTGCATCGTTCACTTTTAAAGTTTGCACATAGGTTCCACTTTGAGCACTGTCTGTAAGAGTCGCAGGCACACGCACAGCTTTTAGAAAGCATACCAACTATTGTGCCTGTGTGTCTACTGTGGGAACCCTTTTGTAAATAGAGTTGAAGTGGTTGTTGCAAACAGCCTCCTTGTTTACAGAGAATACAGGGCCAGTAAGCAAGTGTCAGTATTGTTAACGACAGTCTCCACTTAAGCACAATGATATAAGTGGTTTTGTTTGAAAACTACAGTTATGTAGCACTTGTGACTACACTGCACCTCGGCAGGAAAGGGACACTGCCAGTGGTAACGCAAAATGTGAAATGAGTCATTTGGAAACAAGGTGGAGGTGTTAGGGCAACCTCGAGGATTTGCAGCATCGAAACTTTCCCCAGTAGTTCTTGGAAAAGTCGACCAGAATTTGGTAGTGTGTACACTTAGCATTCGTGAGTGTGTGTATGTGTTTTGAAACCAAAAACTAACAGTGTTGCAACATTGTTGAAAGGGCTCGTGTTTTTCAGTGGTCACCAACTGCGCGCCATCGCTCACCTCCATTTCGGTATCGCGCTCTAAAGCAAGGAGGGCACGTAAGGAGGCGTTGTTTAAATGCAACAGCACTGTAGGCAGACCCTTTGTCTTAAGGTTTCTTTCCGTCATTTTTACTTTTGCAAACTCAATGTATTCGATAGTGGCCATGTTGGATGTTTAAAAAAAAAAATCATTAGTTTATTTCCGTCTAAAATCTTGGATCAGTTCTGTGGAAAAGTAAATCACTCTTCTAATGCTGTATTTCTGTCCTACGGTCTCCTTGCTTTAGAGTTCTGGTGAATCCTGTGGTTATAAATAATTGTGTGTGATTAAAAAAAAAAAAAGATACATTTTACATTTCATGAAATTGCTGTTCACATTGGAGTATTATATATATGAATAAATATATATATTTGAGGCCCAAGGCCTGAAAAATATTAGTATAAAACTTGGTATCTTAGTCTTACTATGTCCTTTTTGAAAGTATTCCTCATGAGAGAAAGAATTAAAAATACTCATCTTATTCATGCCTTTCCTTTTAAAGAATTTCTTATCCAGTTACACGGTAGTCTCTTTATTGCTGGTTTTTTCACTCCTGAAATTTTGCTGCTCATGACCAATTTTAATACCACTGTGTTTTCCTTCTAGCAGATCAGAAGTAAAAAAGTGTAATGTGTAATTGGCAACTCTCCAACTTTCCCTGTGACACCTTTTGCCCTTGGTACTCCAAATCCCAGCTTTCGGAAAGAAACTTTTTCAGGTGACAAGTAAAACATGGATCACACATTCCTTAAAATAACTTACCAACACTGTATGGGACGTCAGAATTTAAATGTCAGTATCTGGTAAGATGTGAGAGGTGACACCTCAACGCACTGGTCAGAAAAAGAGCAGTGATGCCCTGACAGGCACTTCCCCAATCCTGTTGCTTTTGACCATTGTCTGTCCAATGGACACACCTCAAAAATACTACCAAATAGGTTACTTCTAAGTATAAAGGTGAGAGGTCTGGCCCCCATCCAAGGCTGCTGCAGTCTTGATGTGAAGGCGTTCGGAAGAGAACAAAGTAGGAGAGTTGAGAGCCAATGGTAGGAGAGTTGCCCAAAAGACTTCCCCTTCTTTAGGGTACAGAAATGCTAAGAAAACTCAAAGGAAGAGCTAAAGCTCTCTCTGAGTATTTATTTAGTCAAAGCTCTGTGAGGGTGTCCCCGTCCAGCTCTCTGGCACATGAGTCCTGTGTGGAGACTTACCTGCTCTGCCAGGGACTGTGTTGCTGGGAACTTTGGGCAAGTCACTTACCTCTTTGTGCCTCAATTTCTGTATAATATTTCTATCCTACCTCATTGAGGTGGTGTGAAGATTCACTAATATATGTAGCGTGTTTGTCAATCCTCCAGTGAAAAGCACTATCTAGATTACATTTTGGATCCCATTAGTCAAACACAGGAAATGGCCAAATTAGATGTGTGCTGAAGACAATCAGTCACTGGGTCTATATTAAACAGCAACCAGAGAAACAAATGGCAAACAATTTATATTTTCGAGTTCCTTTGCATATTTTTTTGGTGCAAAACCATTTATAAACTTTTTTTTCCTAACACTAGTGTCTACAGCAGCACTTAAAAATTGATTCTGTTAACTTTTCCGTATTAGGAATTTAAAGTCTATTTCTTATTGTATACCTGATTGAAGCTGTTCTTGGCGATGAATGTTTTAAATGTCTATATCCAAAAATAAACATTTTGATGTAACTATGGACTGTGCTTGCCTTTTTCTTCCTTCACGTTTTCTACTTATAATCAAGTTTTCTACTTAGAATAGGTTTTTTAAAAAACTCAAAGTGACTCCAGAAAAATTATCTTCTAGGAACAAGATGCCACTGTGTATACTCTCTGCGAATAAGCAGCTGTATTAAGTAGTAAGTGAATCTGTTTCTTCTGAAGGATGCTAAGGGTTGCTCAATTATATTGCTGGCCTCCACTGCCTATGTAGAATCTTGATCATGAAGACTTCTGGATAATGGACACTTGGTTTGGCAGCCTTGAACTTTGCCTTGTGGATGTGAAGTTATTCTGGCAGAATTCCTTTCAAAGATGATGTTACATAAAAACAAAACAAAACAAAAAAAAAAACAATCAGCCCTGGCTGGTGGCTCAGTGGATAAGGTGCCAGCCTATGAACCCAAAGGTCGCTGGTTCCATTCCCAGCCAGGGCAACATAACCAGGTTGCAAGCCAGGTCTCCAGCCAGATTTGTAGCTGCAGGCAGGTGAAAGGCAACCACACATTGATACCTGTCTCCCTCTCTGCACAGGAATAAAACATTTACAATGAATAATCTGGTTAGATCCAAAGCAGTGAGAGGCAAAGTTAAATACCAACAAATACTGCTAAAGGGACCCCCACTGGGTTCAACTTTTATAATGAATAGCTCTTGTTTTATAAAACTATAGGATTTAATTATTTGTACTTTGTTAATTTTTCTATTCTAACTCAAAAATGAAAACCAGTGAGATCTTCTACATTGTTAAATATACACTGTATGGTTTAAAAAAAAAATCAAACACAAGACCATATATCTAGATTTAAAAATATTAAGCTCTTTAATAAATTATGTGCACACAGATTTTAGAAAAAGTAGTATTTTACATTTAGATACCTTCAAGTTATATTTTTTATGCTAACCTTTAAATTGTCGTCTTTTTTCCAGGAACTAGAGGGTTATAACTCTTGCATAGTAAACCAGGAAATGTTTTATTAATCCCATTATTGCTGAGCATCTCTCAAAGAGGAGGAAAGAATTCAACGTGGGCACATTTCAGGCAGGCTGCCCCCACGTCAACAAAATAAAATCATTTTTAAACTTGATTCCCTAATTAAATTCGTTCCTTTTACTTATTTTTTAACATTCTCAAAGGGCTGTCAATAAATACTCTAAATATCTCTGAAGCTGTGTTAATGCTTCGTATGTCGTTAGTATAATCCTAAAATCCCGACATGCACACAATACAGCATATAACTGTTACCTTTCCTCGAGGCAATTTCAAGGGTTTTGGCCAACAGTAATAAAGTATCTTAATGCCACATAGGTTAAAACTTCAAGCTTTATTGATTTCATCCCTTTTGATCTGCTTTTTCTCCAAAAGAAACGTTATTCTCCAGGTGATCCAAGTTCCTCTAGTTGTTTTCTTTGTGTTGTTTCTAGTTCTTCTAGTCTTTTACGAAGTAGAGAGAGTTCCCTTTGATGCTGTTCCTCCTTAAAAAGCCCAGAAGAAAGAGAAAATTAAAACCTAGAAAAGGCTCAGGAAAAGAGATTTAGAAAAACTGGTGGAGCCCTGGCTGGTAGCACAGTGGATACGGCGCCGGCCTGTGAACCCAAAGGTCGCAGGTTCGATTCCCCAGCGAGGGCACATAACCAGGCCGCAAACCAGGTCTCCAGCCAGGTCTGTGGCTGGAGGCAGGTGAAACGCAACCATACATTGATGTCTCTCTCCCTCTCTGCCTCTCTCCCTTCCCCTCTTTCTAAAAATAATGAAATGAAATCTTTAAAAAAACCCAACTGTATGAGCAAAATAATTTGGTCATTAAAAAAAAAAGAAAGAAAAACTGGTGGAAAAGTAACTGCAGCAGCAGTCTCAGTCCTCTTTGATTGAGGCCTGCACGTCTGGCAAGGACAGGACAACCATTTCGGCAGCCTATGGGCACAGCGGCAAGGGCCTGACTGCCAGCTGGTCCCACTTCTCTCCTGCTTAGCTCTAGCCTTAGCAAAACCATAAACCTGTTCTTCTCTAGGTGTAAACTCATTAGGAAGTGAATTAGAAAATACTCATGCAGGACCTAGGTGCATTTACATGACAACTTTCTAACAAGACTCGAGTTTAACAGCAGTTTATTATAAAGAAGGCACTAGGTCTGAGATTCAATTCAGTGACTCAAGTCTTAACAATATACAAAATGTAATTACTTCTTAATAGTTCATCTCCTGAAAATCATCCAACCAACTGGATTCCTTCGATATCTCAAGGACCTAGTACAGTAGAAAATTAGCCCATTTTTTAGAACTAGGCAGGTATAGATTGACACTCAGCTCTGTCAATTATTAGTTTTGACCTTAGGGAAGCCACTCACCTCTCTGACTCAGTTTTATAATCTGTAAATTGGAAATAATAACCTTTCCTTGAAGCATTTTTCATGAGGAAATTATCTGAATAAAATAATTGTATGAAAAATGCATGGTGCAGTGCATTAGTAAATGCTCGGTAGTAGTCAGTATTATATGAGTGAGTTGTACAAACTCTAGATTACTCAGAACATTCATCAAGTTCCCTCTTTTTAATTGCTTAATAGAAGTTTTTATACCTAGCACCATCATAAAGAATAAAATAGACTCATATCACTCCGCTGCTCAGCAAATTTCTCTGGTAAAGGAACATTTGAGTTTTTCTTTGTATTTAAACAGGTAAAAACTTACAGAAACATTTGCCTAACTTTTGCCCTAAAATAAATGCTTGTACCTGCATATGTGGAGGAAAGGCAATTTCCATGCCTGGAACCATGATTGATGACTGAAAACTAGCAGGATTGGCAGGTGCTGTTGGAGGTATGTCAGGAACCAAAATTAAACTTCGAAATTCATTATGTCTTCTCTGTATATCCTTTAGTCTTTTTTGAAGCCTTGTATATTCTTCAAATGGAACATTTTGTCTTGAAAAGAAAAAAACAACTATTTTCTGTTCTTTAATACAGTTATTGTCTATTGAAGAACATTATGATTCATAGAGGTTTAAATAGGAAGAGAGGAATTCCTAAATTATTATGTTTATCTGTATAATATATATATATATATAATTCTGTTTATCAAGAAATATAAACATGAAATGCAATTATTACATGAATTGCATTGCAGGCTATCAACTCATTTTAAATTTTATTCGCCAAGTAATCAAAAATCTCTTGATACTTTTATTTTCACTTCCACTCTACTCCTTCAACCCATGAATCCTGAAACTAAAAGAAGACAATTTAAATCCAAAAGCAAACAAATACAAAAAAACACTAGTTTGAATCTTAGGAAAATGATTTTCTTTTTTTTTTTAGGTAAAGTAGGGAATTTCATATTGTTCAAGCTATTTTAAAGAAATGTGGCTAATGACATAAGCCCCAACTTTAAGGAAAACATGACATGGCTTTTCAGGCCTTCAGAGATCATCTTTTCAGACGTGAATTTCCTGAACGTCAATCACATCAGTAATCAAATATTGTCAAAGCCCCGAAGTTCCAGATGATCTGTGTCACAGCTGCCCAATCTTGAATTGATAATATTTCAAAATAACGATTATGAAAGCGGTAGTTAGTTGAATTTTGTTTTACAATGAATTCAGTAGCATTCTTACTTTGGAACAGAGTATTATAAAGTTGGCATTAATTCCAGTCTAGAAACCTCTTAGTTGTTATTAAAAAAACAACTGTTCACATTTCAGTAATTATACTCAAGAAGGCCAGAGCACATTTTAAAACATCACTGCTTGATATTAGAAGCAATTTCCATTACAGAAGTCTGATGGTGTCTAACTGCTGAAGGGCTACCACTAATTAGCTGAATTTGCAAAGTTTTTATTAACTTGAATCAGATGTGTCATACAATGCCACTACCACTTACTTAATTTAATATGGTAAATCATCTCTGCTTATAAATGTTGATGAAGATCATTAGCTGTGACTTGATGTAAATGAAAAACTGCACTTAGCCCTGGCTGGTGTGGCTCAGTGGATAGGCACCAGCCTGCAAACCCGAAAGTCTCTGGTTCGATTCCCCAGCCAGGGCACATAACCAGGTTGCAAGCCAGGTCTCCAGCCAGGTCCGTAGCTGGAGGCAGGTGAAAGGCAACCAACCATACGTTGATGTTTCTCTCCCTCTCTGTCTCTCTCCCTTCCCCTCTCTCTAAAAATAATAAATAAAATATTTAAAAACAAAACAAAACAAAAATAAAAACTGCGGTTAGAGCCCAGCAATGTTTTTCCACACCAAATCAAAAATTGGCCTTTGACTCAAAGTTGTAGCCACAGTTATAGTACTTACTATCAATCACTGCAATTGTCTCAGCAAGAACTCACACACCTCTGGCCTTCAAAGCCAGTGACTGACCTTTCCTGTCTGTCCCAACTATAACACAAACACTGGCATGTGTGAGAATGGCTTTGGGTTTGGAGAAATATTCATTGGCGGGGCAGGGAGGGGTAAGAGGAAAGGAGTGTATTAGGAGTATAATGAATACTTTTAGAATTCCTTTAAATTTACATATATATATATATATATTTTTAAAGATTTTATTATTTTTAGAGAGAGGGGAAGGGAAGGAGGTAGAAAGGGAGGGAAACATCAATGTATGGTTGCCTTTCACCTGCCTCCAGCTACGGACCTTGCTGGAGACCTGGCTTGCAACCTGGTTATGTGCCCTGGCTGGGGAATTGAATAAATTTACATTTTAAAAGTAAACAAAGTGCATTATGCCCATAAACAAAGTTCTATAATATCAGAATAACCACATGGGGGATATATACATAAAAACACATTACCTATTTAACACCTGATTTTCTGTTTCTAATTCTTCTTTCTTTGCCTCCAAGAGTTCTATTTTCTCCTGCAGTCTCTTCAATTTGTTTTCATGCAGAGATTTCCTCTAGAAAGAGAAACAGTATGAGCAAGTTAGTGAATACACAGTTTCTTTCCTATTTGAACAAAACTATGTAATAGTGAATATTTTACTTACTAAAATAGTGTTATTTACAGATAAATACTTTCAGTCACTGTTAGGAACCAAAATTAGTAGCTATTCTTACTGAAAATTGCAAAAGTAATAAACCACAGATCTAACTCATATCCTCAATGTGACAAACAGAACTGTTAAGAATGTCAAAAAAACTGGTATCAATAACTAAATTGCTGCAAATATAAAAACATAAAAAGAGAAGGAGTAAAATTTTACTAATGAGTTTGCCTGCCACTTGATAAGGAATCTTAAATACAGAAGATACTGTGTATTACAAAAAAACTAAGATGAAATTTAAAGTTAAAAGCATGTCTGCAATTGATAATTGCTAACATTGCAGTAAATTAAAGGATCACAAAGCTAAGAGACATTATGGGTACATTGCCATTTAAAAGTATATTTTTCTAAATATGAAAAATAAACTTTACAAAGGGAAAAGTATCTATATGGAAAAATCCATATATAATGCAAAAGTAGTATATGAAAAAAATAAGACTTTGTTCAATTTTAAAAACTGGTGGTTTTTTTAAATAGGAAGAACCTGTAATAAATGTTGCATATGCTTTAGTAGCTATAGACAGACATGTTAGGTATTTGTTTCCTTAACCTTTTTAAATTGCGGTATAACAGGCATACCAAAAAAAAAAAAAAAAAAAAAATGCACAGAATGTAAATGTAAGGCAAAACAAAAAACCACAAAGCAAATGCTGGTGTTATGACCTCACAGATCAATAGCACTGCTAAGCCAGAAGTGCCCCTCTGTTCCTCCTTTTAATCTCTATCCCCTCTGTACTCTGAACAAAAAGACTATTAATTCACTTCCAAAGCTATGGTTTAGTTTTGCCTATTTTTGAACTTCATATGAATAAAATCAGTGTACTGTACATATTTTAGCTTCAGTAAATATTGCCAGTTTTCTTAAGTGGTTCTACTAATTACATGAGAGTTCCCATTGTTCTAGATCCTTGTCAACACTTGGTGTAGTCAGTCTTTAAATTCTAGCTATTTTGGTGGAATAGAAGGGTATGTCAATGTAGTTTCAATTTACATTTTCATGATATCCAATCATGGTATTTACAAATATTGACCATCTGATACCCTTTTTGTGAAATGCCTCTTGTCTTTTGCCTGCTAAAAATTCTGAGTAATCTGTTTATTGATTTGTTGCCATTCCTTATATATTCAGAATAAGAATCCTTTGTCAAAACAAACAACAGCTGGTCTCAGTGCGCCCCTGGCCCGGTACTAGCAGCAGCCACCTAGACTCACAGCTTGGCTTCACCTGGGAACCTCTGAGCCCAGCACAAGTAGCAGCCACCTCAGATTGTTTTATAGCTCAGGCAAGGTGCTGTGGGCAAAACACAGGTGGGGCTGACCTTGGCCTGAACCATCTGGGAAACCCCAGGGCCAGTGCACTCAGTGGACACCTACGTACCATTCTGGAACACCAAAACCCTGCTCTACAGAGGGTGGAGGTTGGTGGTAAATAATCATAGCCAATTCTTGCAGCTGACTGACCTGAGTAAATCCCTCCCATTGTCCTGCCAACAGCAACCAAGACTCAACTACAACAGCAGGGCATACTCAGCCCACATGAAGGGTGCACCTTGAGGACCCAGCTCGAGTTACAGGGGAGGCTGTGCCACTGGACCCTACAGGACACCTACTACAGTAGGCCCCACCATCAAGACCTGGAGTCAAAGTAGCTCTACCTAATACATAGAAAGAAACTGAGGGAGATTGCCAAATGGAGGAGACAAAGAAACATGGCCTAAATGAAAGAACAAATCAAAATTCCATTTTAAAAAAAAGAAAAAGCTAAACAGGGCCCTGGCTGGTAGCACAGTGGGTAAGGTGCCGACCTGCGAACCCAAAGGTTGCAGGTTCGATTCCCCAGCCAGGGCACATAACCAGGTTGCAAGCCAGGTCTCCAGTCAGATTTGTGGCTGGAGACAGGTGAAAAGCAACCATACATTGATGTCTCTCTGCCTCTCTGCCTCTCTCCCTTCCCCTCTTTCTAAAAATAATGAAATAAAATCTAAAAATAAAAGCTAAACAAAATGGTGATAAGCAATCTATCAGAGGCTGAGTTCAAAACAACGGTCAGAAAGATACTTAAGAAACTTAATGAGGACCTCAACAGCATTAAAAAGATCCAGTCAGAAATGAAGCATACATTAATTGAAATAAAGAACAATTTACTGGGAAACAACAGTAGAGTGGACACAAGAGGGCAAAAACAATCAGAATGAGAAAAAAAAAAAGAATACAAAGAATGAGGATATTATAAGCAGCCTTTGGGGCATCTTTAAGAGGTCTGACATTCACATCATAGGGGTGCCAGAAGAAGAGAAAGCAAGAAATTGAAAATCTATTTGAAAAAATAATGAAAGAAAACATCCTCAATTTGGTGAAGAAAATAGACATGCAAATCCATAAAACACACAGAGTCCCAAATAAGATGGCTACACAGAGGTCCACTCCAAGACTCATCATAATTCAAATGCCAAAGCTTAAAGATAAACAGAGAATCTTAAAAGCAGCAAGAGAAAAGCAGTTAGTTACCTAGAGGAGAGTTAAGACTGTCAGCTGATTTCTCAAAAGAAACTTTGCAAGCTAGAAGGGATTGGCAAGAAATATTCAAAGTCATGAAAAGTAGGGACCTACAGCCAAGACTGCTCTACTCAGCAAAGATATTATTTAGAATTGAAGGGCAGGTCAAGAGCTTCCTAGATAAGAAAAAACTAAAGGAGTTTATCATCACGAAACTATTATTATATGAAATGTTATATTAAAGGAACTTATTTAAGAAAAAGAAGAGCAAAACTATGAACAATAAAATGGCAAAAAATATAAACCTATCAACCACTGCATCTAAAAAACAAACTAAGCAAACAAGATCAGAGACAGAATCACAGATACTGTCTGCCAAACGAGTTTTGATGGTTGCCAGATAGTAAGAGGATGCAGAGGAAACAGAGTTGCCCTGTGGACATGAATGATGGTGGGGGGATTGGCTAAGTTGGACTGCTGGGTGGAGGTGGGGGCAAAGGGGGGAAAATCAGGACAACTGTAATAGCATAATCAATAAAATATAATTTTAAAAAATTTAAAGCCTGTGTCAGATATACCGGGTGGAGCAAAAGTAGGTTTATAGTTGTGAGTATGCAAACAATTTATTACTATATCATTTTCTATATGAACAACTTTAAACTACTTTTGCCCCACCCTGTATGCACTGCAGACTGAGATTCTCCCATTCTGTGACATTTCCTTTCTTTCAAGAATGTCATTTTATTTTTAAATCCTCAATTTTAATAAAATCCAAATTATCAGCTATACATTTTCTAGTGTGCTTTTCACATCCTATTTAACAAATCTTTACATATACCAAGATCTTACGGTTTTCTCCCCAAGTTTTCTTCTGGTAGAAGCCTAATTTTTTTTAACTTTTCACATTTGGGTCTATGGTTCATTTTTAATCTAATAAGGTTGGTGAAAGATAACCACCTGACTCAGCACCCTCCTTTAAAAAGGACTGTCCTTTCCCTATTGAAATTCAGTGGTACTACATGGTAAATCAGGTGTCCATATTATATTCTTGTGGATCTATTTCTGATCTCTCTTCTGTTCCATTTGTCAATTGCCAATACCACACTGTTTTCATTACTGTAGCTTATAATAAGTCTTAATATCTAATAGTGTAACTCCTCTGCCTTTGTTATTCTTCCAAATTGCCTTGGTTATTCTAGTCCTTGGTATTTTCATATGCATTTTAGAACCTACTTTCCAATTTCTACAAAGAACACTGTTAAGATTTTGATTAGGGTTACATTTAATCTATAGATTTGAGAAGAACTGGCATCTAAATCATATTGACTCTTCCAAATCAAAACATGGTACAGTTTTTTGTTTTTCTAAATTAGGCCTTCTTTAATTTTTCTTAACAATATTTGTCATTTTCAACATAGAAGTCTTGTACACTTTCAATAGATTTATTCCTAAGTATTTTGTTTTATAAATGATGGTATAAGTGGTAAATATCTTATTTCCTGATTGTTGTGTATGAAGAAAGACAATGGGAAGGACAAATATCATATGATCTCACCCATACAGGACAATAATGAGCAAAACTAACAAGCAAAACAGAACCAAATATATGAATACAATGAATAGGCCTTCAGTGGTCAGGGGGGAAAGGGGTTGGGGGGAGGGGGGAGGCAGAGGCAAAGAAGGGGAGCAGCTTAGACAAGAACCTAGTATAAAGGAACCATGGACATGGACAACAGGTGGGATTGACTTTGGGGGGAATGGGTGGGTGGGGAGGGGGACAGAGGGGAGCAGAAAGGGGATGGATGTAATATAACAACAATAAAATTTTTGAAAAAAAGAAAGACAATGGGTATCAGGGAAATATAAATAAAAAACACATAAGATATTACTTCACAACTGTTTGAAAAGCTAGTATCAAAAAAAACAAGAAATACTAAGTGTTGGCAAGGATATGGAGAAAATGCCATATGCTCCACCAATTCCACTTCTGGATATGCTGAAGAAAACAAAACACTAACTCAAAAAGATACATGCACCACCATGTTCACTGAAGCACTTTTACAACAGCCAAGAAATAGAAGAAACCTCATCAATAGATGAATACAGAAAATATGATGAACACACCATGGAATACTATTCAGCCATAAAAATTAAAATTTTGACATTTGAAACAACATTGATGAATCTTAACAGCATTATGCTAAGTGATAAAAGCCAGACAGAAAAAGATTAAAATAACATATAATCTTACAAGTTGTGGAATCTAAAACAAAACAAAATAAAAAAGAAACCCTGAACTCAAAAATACACAAAACAAACTGGTGGTTTGCCAGAGACAGGGGTGGAGGTACAAGGGGTTAAAAATACAAATTTCTACTTATATAATAAGTAACAGGTAATCTTAAAAGTTCTCTCTACAGAAGAAAATATTTTGCAACTATGTGTGGCAGTGAATGCTAACTAGTCTTATTGCAGTGGCCATGTCTCAACACAGATGGTCCCCAATTTAACAATGGTTTGACTTAATGGTTTTTAAACTTTATAATGGTACAAAAGCAATATGCATAATAAATTACATGAGATATTCAATACTTTATCTCATCTATTCCCATTTTAATAAGAGTTTTTATCATTAGAGTGTTAAATTTTGTCAAATTGTTTTCTGTGTCTATTAAGATGATCACAATAGTTGTTTCTTCATTGTATTAGGGTGTTCAATTACAGTGGTCAATTTTGAATGTGAAGCTATCTTTTTTTTTTTTTTTTTGAAGATTTTATTGCATTATTTTTAGAAAGAGGGGAAGGGAGAGAGGCAGAGAGGGAGAGAGACATCAATGTATGGTTGCGTTTCACCTGCCTCTAAGCTATCTTATAATACCAGAATAAACCCTACATGCTCATGATATATTATCATTTTCATACATCACAGGATTCAGTTTACTAATATTTAAGATTTCTACATCTAAGTTTGTGATGTAATTCTCTTATAATAATATTGGGTTCTAACCTCAGAAAATATGTGTGGATTATTCTTCTTTTCTATTACCTGTGAGCATTTGTGTTAAGAATGGTATTATTTCTTCCTTAAGTATCTGGAAGAATTTATCAATGGAGGCAAATAAACCAGGCAATTTCCCTGTGAAAAGTTTTAAATTAAGGCTTCCATTTCTTAACAGATAAAGGACTGTTCAGATTTTCTAATTCTTCTTGTATTTGTTAAGATGCTCTTCAAGAAATTTACTCATTTCACCTAAACTGCATAATTAATTAGCATAGTTGTTTTCATAATACCCTTTTTGTTTTAATATTTGTAAGATATAGGCCCTGGCTGGTGGCACAGTGGATAAGGTGCACCAGCCTGCAAACCCAAAGGTCACTGGTTCAATCCCCAGCCAGGGCACACAACCAGGTTGCAAGCCAGGTCTGTGGCTGGAGGCAGGTGAAAGGCAACCATACATTGATGTTTTTCTCCCTCTCTGTCTCTCTCCCTTCCCCGCTCTTTGAAAATAATAAAAAAATATTTTAAAAAGATATATAGTGGTATCTTTTTCATTCATGATATTGTTCATTTGTGTTTATCTATCTCTCTACCTAAGCACCGATCTAACTTGTGCAAAGTTTGGGAAGAATCAGGCTAAAGCTTTATCAATTTTATCAATCTTAAAAAAAAAAATCATCTGTCAGCATTTAAAAATTTTGTCTATTGTGTATCTTCTGTTTCACTGATTACTGCTCATATCTTGATGATGATAATGCCTGCTCTTAAATCTATCCACTAAGTTCATAATTCAGTTGTATTTTTTTTAATCTAAACTTGCCATTTTTTAAAATAGTTTTCAGGTTTCTGGTACAATTCTGAAGCTTTTCTTTTATTTCTGAGCATATACAACATAGCAATTTTAAAGTCTGTATCAGGTAATTCCATTACCTGGATATCACTATGGGAGGGTCTGCATGTTGGTTATTCTCCTGATTTTTGGTGTTACCTTATTTTGTCACGTGGCCAGGAATATTATTATTATTATTAGACTTAGAACAGTTTTAGGTTTACAGAAAAATTTAAGGATGTAGAAAGATCCTATATATTCTCTCTCTTAATTCAATTTCCCTATCATTAGTATCTTACATTGATGTACATTTGTTAAAACTGATGAACCAACATTGACATATTATTAACTAAAATACATAGTTTACATTATGCTTCACTACAGGGACATTGATTCATCTGAAGGTTTTCAGCAGGGAAATTGTAGGGGACCCCTAACAATTGTAGGGGATCCCTCAGTGCTGCTGATAAAATGAATACTTCCTAGGCAGCTTGTGTTAAAGGAGAGAAGGTTGGCTAGTGTCTGATAGACAAAAGCCTCAATGGTCCATCTCCAAAGGTTTTTATTGATTACAGAAGTTTGGGGATGCAAGTACACACCACAAATCATTACCACAGAGGAGTACTCAAAAGAAAGGGAGCTGTTAAGTTTAGATAACAATAGAAGGAATATTACGATCCACATCAGGCTACGGCCTGTTGGACAAGGCGATGCCAAGAACTCCAGGTGGCCCACAGAATTTTAGGGAGGGTGAGATTACATGTGGGTTAAGGTTTAACAGCTACTGTGGATGTAATACTCAAGTCAAGGAAGTGTAGGTCACAAGGCAGACTTCAAAGGATGCATGGAATATTCTTTAAGGCCAGATTCACACTGGGGTCCCCCTGGCTACAGCATCAAGGCTTGTATGCACCCAGCTTCTCCAGCTTTCCAGTCAGGTCTTACAGGCTTGGCCTGGCCTGCATGGGGCCCCATACCCCGACACCTTCCCAGGGGGACCCCAACAGGAAATGATGGGTAAAAAGCATTGCTTGAGAAGATTCATACCGCATCAGAGTATAGGATAGACTTAAAAGTTTGCCTCTTAAGAGTTACATCTGGAAATAAGCTTCCTGAAGACAGGGCTCAAGGCAATGTTGTCCTCATGCCCATCACTGTAGAAACCATCACTTACTGAACACTTACTATTTGCCAGGAACCAGACAAGAAAGCAGTGAAAACATCAGTTGGCTGGTTGTCTAAAGACCTGATGAATGCCTGTAAAGAACCATTTCTTTACAGACACCCTCCTTACCTTGACCCACCTCTTCTTCACACTTACCTGGAAAACCTCCAACCATGTTCAATACAGCTCTCTATTGACCAAGCCTGGACCTATACAATTGAACACAGCTGACAAACACAACTATGCTAACTGGTCTCACCTTCTATTAACCACCACTAACTTCAAATGGGCCCTCATGCTACCTGGCAACCCTACTAATTTTCCCTAACCCAATCACTCTCTCTAACTCACATTATTCTCTCATGGTTACTTTTTTCTCCTCCAATCTCTAACACCTCCATTCTTCAGAGTCTGAGCTGATGACACTGATTCTTTTTTCATTGAGAAAATAGTAGCAATCAGTAGAGACTCTACATATTTCCAGTACATCGGTCAATTTCCCACAAATTTATAATAATAAATTTTGTCTTTTTTCCAGTTACAATAGATACACTGTGTTCCTATCCCTCCCACCTCTGAATTTAATCTAATGCCTTTCTGCCTATTATAGGATATCATTCCTGCAAATCAATTTTCCCTTTGCTGCTGAATCATCCCATAATTTTCCCTCCTTATTCCTTCAAAATACCAAACAGACTCCTCACATTCTCTTTCACTGGCTCACACTCCCTCTGTCTGGAACAGTCTTCTCCTGCATGTAAAACAGGGCCTTCTCCTCCCTTTTATTTAGGTCTCTGCTCAAATGTTAGCTTAAGAAAAACCTTCCTGACCACCTACATAAAACGGCACTTTCTCCCATCCCTCTTAGTACACATTTCCACCTGATATGTATTTATTTCCTTACTCTATTCTCTCCCACCCACTACAATATAAACTCCCCAGTACTGGGATCTTTATTTCTAGATTCCTGTGAATGAAAGTTACCTGGTGCCTAGTAGGTACTCAATAAATCTGTTGAATAAATTAGCTAAATACAGAGAAACCTTGTAGTGAAATAAGTCTAAGCTAGGATGTTAGCAATAAGAATAAAAAGAAATGGGGTGGGAGGAAATGTGAGAGACATCATATAGTAACAATTCATATGCCCTAGTGATTGTACCAGATTAAATAGTGTCTCCTAAATATCCACGACCACCCAGAACCTCAGAATGTAACTATGATATAATAAATATATTTGGTCTTTGTCCTGGGTTTCTGGCACAGAGCTTCTAAACCCCTTGGAATAATTTCCTGCACGATAGGAGTGTCTTTTATTTTTCATGACCAGCCCTTTCCCATCATACCCAAGTTTAGGCTGCTGGGGTGACTTAGGGTGGGGTCCCTCAAGATGGGGCTGGTCATCAGAAAGACCAAATAATAAGAAGATGAGGACCTTCAGTCCACCTTCCCTCTGCTCCCAACCTCGACTTCTGGCTTCTGGAAGGGAGTATAGAGACTGACCTCCATAAAAGCTCTTGAACAAGGGGACCCAGAAAGCTTCCAGCTAGTGAATACTGGAAGGCAGGAGCTTCATGCTTCCCTTCTTACATACTTGCTCTATGTTTCCCTTCTATTTGGTGCTCCTTAGTTGTATCCTTTATAATAAACTGGTAAATGTAAGTAAAATGGGTTCCTAAGTTCTGTGAGACATTCTAGCAAATTATCACACCTGAGCAGAGAGTCATGGGAATTCCTGATAGCCAACTTATCACAAGCACAGGTGGCCTAGGAGCTGGCATCTAACATGGGGCAGAACTGTGAGACTAAACCCTTTAACCTGTGGCATCTGATGTAGTGTCAGCTTAAATGGATTGCTAAACACCCAGGTGGTGCCCACAGTACTAGCAAATTGGTTGGTGGTGTTGGAAAACAATCCAAAGTGACCTTATTTGAAAACAAAAAAGGGGGGGTGGGGTGTGTCTTTACAGATATAATCAAGTTAAGATGAGGTTAAATTGGATTAGGGGAGGCCCTAAATTCAATATGACTGGTGTCCTTATAAAGAGACATTTGGACATAGGGATATAGACTCACAGGGAGAACACCTGTGAAAATGAAGGCAGAGCATGAAGCAATGTATCTAAAAGCCAGGGAACACCAACGATTGCTAACAACCATCAGAAATGAGGAAGGAGGCACAGAATAGTTCCCTACTTGCACCTTGATTTTAGACTTCTAACCTCCGGAATGATGACAAAATAAATTTCTGTTGTTCTAAGTAACTTATTAAAAAACAAAGAGAGACCATACAGTTCATAATAATTTGTAATAGCCGCCCTAGGAAGCTAATACAGTGATTGTCTAGATCTGGAGAGGAATCAAACACCTGAAGCCTAAGTGACTGAAAGAATGATGCTCTATTGAAAGAAATGAAAGTCCAGAGGACCGAGTGGCTGTAAGGGCTGATTTTAATTTTGACTTCAGCAGTCAAAGACAATTACAGGATAGTCAAATGAATGCCTTAGTGTTACAAACATTACAGCACAAAGTAGGAACGCAAAAAGCAACAGAACATGGATGCAAGAATCAGAGCTGAGATTCCCCCTTTATCACCTTCTAACCAAATTCAAATAACATTTTTTAAAGATTTTATGTGTTTATTTTTAGGAAGAGGGGAAGGGAAGGAGAAAGTAAAGGAGAGAAACATCAGCGTGGGAGAGAAAAAATGATTGGTTGCTGCTCACACCTGCCCCAACTGAGGACCAAATCCACGACCCAGGCCTGTGCCCTAAGCAGGAATTGAACTGGAGACCTTCTGCTTTGCAGGACCATGCCCAATGAACTGAGCCACACCAGTCAGGGCTCAAGAACTCTTAAATAATCATGCTCAATGACCATGTATCTCTGATATCTTCCTTTTCCTGTGGCTTCTACATTACACTATAGCTTCTGTCTCTATGACCATTCTCCAATAAATCAAGTTCTCCTTTCCAAGTTATCTTAGTTCTTAAGTCCTTTTATTCTTCTATCATCTCCAAACTCTCAAATGTCTATATATCTCTAATCTGAATTACTCATCTTCAAGCCTTCTATCCCATAATTTGCTACCTATACAATGTTTTCATGTAAGAGTCTGGACATGTCTACATAACCATCATTTCATATCTGACATGTGTTTAGTCAAATATATTTTTTCTTTCTACTCAACTGACACACATTCTTAATTCATTATGTAACTCTAATTGTACACTCTCACAGATAAAATACTTCAATTATTTTCTCTCTTTTTATTTAGCACCATTGGTAGTCATTTTGTTTTCCTTCGGAATACTCCTGGAAGTCATCCTTCATCTCCATTCCTATACCCCAACTCTAGGCTTCTTGGCTCATTTTAAGTTTATTGTAATAGCTTCCTAACTGGCCTCCCTGTCTTCAAGCTTTCTTCTTTTCGGCACACTAATTCTGAAATTTTGTGTGCACCTGTGAATGACTAATAATATTCTTTAGGTACTGCATGTTGTCTTATTTCTCCAATTAGATTATATGCTTGTCAAGGGCAGAAATTAATCATGGCTTTTACTTTCCTCTCAGCATAAATATGAGGCTGCACAATACAGTCAACAGATATTTTACAACTCCGAGATGACGGTTCATTTAGAAAATATTTGTAACAGCATCAAACCAATAATTATTTAAAAGAGATATACCTTTGAATACAAATAAGTTGTCACTTGAAGTGACTCAAAAGGAAAAGCACAACTAATTTTGTTGCTACTAAGATATCTATCTTCATATTCACAGTTCAACAATGTATAGAAAAACTATGGAGAAGCCATCACTCACAGAAGAGCATCCAACTCAAGATGCTTGGTCAGACTTTTCCAAACAAATCAACACAGCAAATAGCACTACCCAAAGACTCTCAAAACAAAAAACAAAAAACAAAAAACACAGAAATGACCTAAGCTACGTACGTACAAGGTTGAAGTCATAAATACACAGTGAGGCACTTACCCTGCCTGGGTGGAAAAAATAAAGCTGCCATTCCCCAGTTATAAGAACCTCTCACAGGAAAGTAGCTCTAAATAATTATGATTTCTAACCTAGAGTTCGTATTTTGTGACTTAGTCTTGCTGCGTAAGTAACAATTTTTGTCATTTAAAGAGCCCCCAGCATCTGTAGCACTCATAAATGATATATATTTAATCTTATAATCAAAATTTTTATATAGAAGCATTATCATCTATGTAATTGGGGAAAAGTTTGAGTTAAAGAAATTATTTTCATAGTGATTATCTTGGCACAAGAAATAATATTCATGTGTATTATGCCTATAATGAAGAGAAAAACAGTCAAGCATTTGGAATCAAAGAAAGTGGAAAATTAAAATAGTAATAATGCAAAAAAAAAAAAAAAAAAGCATAAGATTGAGAATAGAAAGATGTAAGGGTTTTAGTCAGCACCGATTCTTACTAGTTGAGCCATCTTGGCTACTACCTACCACTTGAGTTTTCTAATCTGAAAAATGATCTGAATGCTTAATCCTTCCAGCCCTAAAATTATATATGCTTAAAAGCTGTAAGCCCTTACTTAGGGAGTGCCCTACTCCCTAAATGGCACAACAGTTCTGGGTCGTGATTATTTATTCAATTGAGCTTACATTTTCTATAGCTTTAAACCATAATCCACACACCACACTTTAAAACGGTGAAATGAATATTTACTATGTTCACACTCATCATTTGGCAGATATTTCACCAAAAACTAATTCATCCTAGGTCACAACATTAATGACAGGTTATTTTGCAGGCATCTTAAGATACCACCTCCCCCTCTCTTTCTGGTATACCTGTAATTAGTTGATAATCTCTCTCACCACTGGATGTCACTTTTGCTCCAAAAGAAATCTACCCAAACTAATCTCAATAATTAGAATCCAATCTTTAAGGTACTTATTGCTAAAACCTCAACACAAAACTTTCTCTGGAAGATCAAATCAACTAATAATTTCATGTGATTTCCAGCTCGTATCTGGCTTCTAGGCTTCAAACAGTAAAAGAAAGCATTAAGTAGAATTTCTAAGATCACCTCAGGCCATAGAAAGTTCACTGATATCCCAACAATACCCACACAAAGCTCAGTACTTGCATAGAATGAAAAAAAGAAAAGCAATATACAGGGAAAACAACAACACAAGTACTTAGATTTAAGTACGAAACACTGGAATTCCCATTTGGAAATGCTGTTTCCTAATCTCAATGTTATTCTACTTTTAGCATTATGAGAAGCAAAAAAAGCAATATTCAGAAACCACAAACATGGGAAGTAATAACATAGATTCTCAAGTCGCTCCAACTATCAGGATGCATTTGGCAGTTACATCTAATAAAGAAATAGCTGACTAGGAACTGTATCTTTCCACATCAAAATACGTAAATAATTTACAGTTCTCTTCCCTTATGCAAATACGAACAGCTAACCTTTCAGACATTTTAATTATGTTTCGCTCTGGAGAAATCACTTCAGTAAAACCACTTGCCTTTTTCTGGGCAATTGCAGCCCTCTGCAGTTTCTCTTTAGCCTGATTATACTTTTCTTCTCTGTCCGTAATGCGTTCATGAAGCTTATGCTTTTCTTCCAACCACAGTATCTGTTTCTCTTCCAATGTTCTGCCAGACAAATGGATGCAAAGCATGGATGTTAACTCTTAGGATTAAACAAATATCATCACAAGTATAATCAAACTTACTACCTATATAGCATTCAGAAAACAAACAAAAAAAACCCAGACATTTGAAACAAAAAATGTCTTTGTTTACTCAATGAATAAAGGAATTTTCCTTTGAGTATTTTCAAAATACTGTGCTAGGGGAGAATTTTAAAAAGCCTTCTTCCCTAAATGTCTTTTTTTTTTTTTTTTAAAGAATTTGCAAGTCCATAAAGCCCCTTCTCTAGAAATAGAACATGCATTATGTCAGACCAACTATACATCATCAAAGGGTATCTGTAAATAGTTCCCAAAACACGTTCTGCACAGAAGCTTTACTGAACTAACTATATGTAATACAGCAGGGGAAAAAAGAAGTAGTTGTACATTTAAAAAAAAGCAAACTCTACTTTTCAACTTCCAGTTGTGCTTTTTCAGCTTGGCTTCTTAAATTTCGGCATTCCTGTTTTAACCTCTCCACCATTTCCTTTAGTATTTGGTTTGAATTCAGCAATTCGTTCTCTGACTGTGTAAGTGAGGTCACTTGGATCTGCAAACTACTGATTTGCTTAAAAGAAAAGAAAAAAAGAGAAATGTTTCGGTCACTAAACAAATTTAGCAGAGTGTGAGAGAGGCAGAGGATGCTACGCATCTTCCTTCACAAATGACCTACCCAACTGATGTGCCCTTGAAGACACTCTGAAATGAAATTATAAATAGCAGCACTAGGTTCTATTAACATAGCATCATTTCTTAATATAACCAGAAACAATCAAGTCATATTCCTAAGTTTGCCACCTACTCATCCTCTCTTCTTCCAAAAATTAACAGGCTGGAAGAGGTATTGGGAGTGGGGAGAAGGTTTATTAGAGAACAAAGAGATTAACCCTTATCTGGGAGAACTTTTGCCCATGAAAAGCAGCTACACACATAACTTATTTTATTGTGTTTTGCTTTATCACGCTTCACAGGTATTGCATTTTCTTTTTACAAATTGAAGGCAAGCCCTTCCACCAGCAAAATTATTCTGACTCACTTTATTGCAGTATTTACTTTATTTACTGC
The DNA here is from genome assembly GCA_004026585.1 of Noctilio leporinus. NCBI lineage: Eukaryota > Metazoa > Chordata > Mammalia > Chiroptera > Noctilionidae > Noctilio > Noctilio leporinus. The sequence goes on along the minus strand of PVIW01004842.1, from coordinate 72,225 downwards.
AGTAGTCTCACACAGAACCCTCAGTATCTCCCAGGTATGCCTAATATTATCTAGTTACAAATTAACTGGTTAGAAAGATTCACATTACTTTTAAGTTATATCCAAATAATCTTCGCTTGGGACACAGTAACACTACCTTACAAGGCCTCATTTTTCTTTCACTTTCTTTAAACTCTTAGCCATCCTCTGAGAGAAGTCTGGCAGCAGGGAATCAAGAGCCTCAGGATTAAAGAACCGATTATAAGACTCAAGAGTCAAAAGAAACTAGAATCTTTACGCAATAAATTAAACAGGAGATAATTCCATTACTTCCTGATGGTAGAGAAGCCAAATAAGACAGGACTACATCTATTCAAAGAGCAACTGTCAGCAGGATAATGTAAAATGCTATTCTCAGATTTCTATTTTAGAATGAATTTCTCCATGAAGAACTAGTCAAGTCTTTATTTTTAACTGAAGTTGTAAATATTAAATCTGTATTACAACTGATTGAATAAGCAACCTACAAGGAGCTTCCTATTTCTTCTTATCTATAGGGTAACAGAAAGCCCAATGCCAATGATACTTCAGAGTTTCAAACATTATACCTTTAGAAACTGAACTTCATATGCAAAGCAATGCCAGCTTGCATGTAAATATAAATCCTAAAAATGAAATCCTACTACTTCATAATTTTAAAGGAAAAAACAACCATTTTAAACAAAAAGGAAAATAGAAATATGTATAGAACACTTTTCAATGTTTTGTGTATATAAATCTTTCCTGAATCCAAATAACTTTAGTAAAAATACAGATTTCGTTCCATACGTTCAACTCTTAAGGTTTCACAGGTATATAAAAAATAGCTCATGGAATAAGAAATGTAAAGTTACAAGTTAATCACACAAGTAACTTAAAAACTAGATAATTATGCAAATCAATTTTCAAAATTCAGAATATCAAAATACTATCTTTAACTTCACTTTTAAAAAATTTCATCATGGGCCACAGCCCATATGATACATAAGATATATAAATATCTTAAGAAAAACTGCAGTTAACAAAAGAAGCTTACTAAAGATTAAAGAGTTTAGAGAGATCTTCACATATCAAGTTTATCAACACATTATCAATTTTAGTGATTAGATTTTCAGAATGTTGATATATAAAATTCCAACAAAGATTCAAAATATGGATCTTAAAAAGTAATTAAAAGTAAAGTAAAATGTTTGTTAAGAATCATACCTGTTTCAGGTCAGAATTTTCATTTTTCTCTTTTTCTGCATTTTCAATAGTCACAATTTGTTGTTGAAGTTTTAACCTGAAAATCACAACCCAAAGAAAGAAATTATTAAGGACTCAGAGTTCATATATTTCACTGAATTAGATAATAATTTTACCGAGTGCCTCCATTAACGGGAGGCATTGTGCTGTGAAAACTGGTAGATAAGATGATAATAAAGATTTTGACTTCAGGCAGCCAAATTGTGTTCACATATAACTAAAATTCAACATAAATTTCTGCTTTTGTCCTGGAAAAATCTATGATGAGAAATCAGGTCTGTCTAGGAGGATGAGAGAAAAATACCTGGAGGCTAAAATCTCATGAATAGGAGTCTGATAAACACAGGAAGCAGCCTGAGCACATGGTCTTGGGTGGAGGAGTTCATAATGTATCACTAAGGTATAAGAAAGTAATCCAGTTTAGGTGAAGACCGCTTTACAACCATACAGTATTTTACACATTACAAAATGCTTTTAGATGAACTGCTACTTCCCTTTCACTCTAGTAGGTTAGGGATCTCCAAAATGTATCCTTAATGCCTACAATAATGTCATAATATAACAGGCATTTAATTACAGTGGGCCAATTTTAATTGTAGTAATGTCTTGCATAAATCTATGAGAAGTTCAGTCATCTTTATTATTCCAATTACACAGATAAAAGATTGAGGCTTACAAAATTAAGCTAAATTCCATAGCTACAAAGTGGCCAAATCAAAAAAGGACCCAGGACTTCCAGGCAAGATGGTGTTGTAGGTGAAAAAGGTACTTTCCTCCTTGCACAATCACATCAAAATTACAACTGCAGAACAACCGTCATTCAGAACTGCCAGAAATCCAACTGAATGGAATTCCTACAACTGTGGAACTAAATAAGAAACCACACTGAAACTGTTAGGAGGGGTGATGATGCAGAACAGGTTGGTTCCACATTCCTGTGTAGTGAATAAAAATCAAGAGAGATATCTCGGAAATTAGGGGTCCTGGTCCCAGTCCCCCACCAGGGCCCCCAACCCAGGGTTCCAGTGCTAGAAAGAGAAGTATCCATAATTTCTGGCTGCAAGAACAACTAGGGATTGAGGCTATGGAAGACAAACTTCTGCACTCCCTGGCAGTTCCTATTAAAGGACCCACACAGATTTACTTGGATTCACTCCCTCGGAGCTCCAGAGCAGGGGCAGAAGATTGAAAGGCATCAGAGACATAAGGAGAGGAACTGACTTGTCCAGCATCACAGCAAGAGCTGAGAGGGCACCTTTCTACCAGACAGGAGTGCTGACAGAGGCCACTATTCCTTTTCAGAGACCTCCCCATACACAGCCAGCAGAAAGATGCCATATCTAGTACTCCATCAACTTAATTCACACTGCAGGACCCACTATGGTGATCCCTTGGGGCCCTTCCTCACCCAATTTTTGGGCCCACATAAGCTGTTTCCAGTGGTTTCCCCATATGAATGGCTTGTCTGGGCCCATGCTTTAGATTTGCCTAAGTTCTCTCAAAAAAGCAGCATCTGGCTTCCACAGGCCTATACCTCTTGCTAAGTCAACCCAGGCCTGGCAGCAGCAGCAGCCACCAGCCTTGTTCAGACTGGCATTGAATAAGCACCTCCACACCCAGCACAAGCAGCAGCATCTGCAGACTGCTTTGTAGCTCATGCTGTGTGACCCCAGACAGAACACACAGGTGGTGGCTGACCTTGGATGTATTAATAGCAATCAAGACTCAACTATAACAGTGGGTGCACCTTGAGTACCCAGCTAGGATAATAGGGGAGGCTGTGCCACCAGACTTTACAGGAAACTTACTATATTAGGCCACTCTACCAAGTCTGGGAGACATAGCAGCTCTCTCTAATACACAGAAACAAACACAGAGAGGCTGCCATAATGAGGAGAAAAAGAAACATGCCCATGATGAAAGAACATAACAAAACCCTAGAAAAGGAACTAAGTGAAATGGAGACAAGCAATCTATCATTTGCAAAGTTCAAAACACAGGTTATAAGGATGCTCAACGAACTCAGTGAGAACCTGAACAGCATAAAAAAGGTCCAGTCAGAAATGAAGGCTATACTAATTGAAATAAAGAACAATTTACAAGGACTCAACAGTAGAGTGGATCAAGCCAATAATCTAAGCAGTGGTTTGGAACAGAGGGAAGCAAAAACAACAACAACAAAACCAATCAGAACAGCAAGAAAAAAAAGAATTAAAAAAGATAAGGATAGTGTAAAGACCTCTGGAAGAACTTCAAACACACCAACATTTGCATCATGGCGGTGTCAGAAGATGAAGGGAGCGGGCAAGAAATTGGAAAACTTCCCTAATGTAATTAAAAAAAAAAAAAAAAAAAAAAAAAAAAAAAAAAAAAAAAAAAAAAAAAAAAAAAAAAAAAAAAAAAAAAAAAAAAAAAAAAAAAAAAAAAAAAAAAAAAAAAAAAAAAAAGACATACAAATCCAGGAAGTGCAGAGTCCCAAACAAAATGAACCCAAAGAGGCCCACACCAAGACATATCATAATTAAAATGCCAAAGGTTAAATATAAAGAGAGAATCTTAAAAGCAGCAAAAGAAAAGTAGATGATTACCTACAAGGGAGCTCCCATAAAACTATCAACTGATTTCTCAAAAGAAACTTTGCGGGCTAGAAGAGATTGGCAAGAAATATTCAAAGTGATGAAAAGCAAGGACCTACAATCTGGATTACTCTACCCAGCAAAGCTATAGATTAGAATCAGAAAACGAATAAAGAGCTTCCCGGACAAGGTAAAGCTAAAGGAATTCATCACCACCAAACCAGTATTACATGAAATATTAAAGGGTATTCTTTAAGAAGAAGATAAAAAATATGAATAGTAAAATAGCAATAAATCCATATCTATCAACAGTTGAATCTAAAAAAGCAATATAAACAAACCAGTAGAACAGAAACAGAATCAAAGATACAAAGAATGTTTTAATGATTGCCAGGTGGGAAGGGGGGTCCGAGGGATGAGTGAAAAAAGTGAAGGGATTAAGAAGTGCAAACTGGTAGTAACAGAATAGTCATGGAAAGGTAAAGTAAAGCATAGGGAATAGAGTAGTCAAAGACCATATATGCCTGATCTATGGAAATAGACAAGTGTGTATGTGTGTGTGTGTATGTGTGTGGGAAGGGGGGCGGCTGGGTGAACGGTAGCAAGGAGGAAAAATTGGAACAACTGTAACAGCATAAACAATAAAATACAATGAAAAATAAGAGTTCCACAGGAGTTTGTTTCATGTATGTAAGTTTTTTGTGAACAACAAAGCATATGGCAAATGTAAGAAAAAAAAGGATGCAAGTCTTCCAATATCCAAGTGAGTGTCCCTGTCTCCCTCTTTATTACTTTGCAATTTTAGTAGTTTTAAATTCAGAATTTAAAAGAAAAGTATCTAGTACACGATAGCATATGGTATTCTAGGGTGTATCATAGTTTTCATCCCTGAGATGAATAAATACACAAAGTTTACATTTTTGAGACAAATACACACACAATTTGTATCCTCCTCAAAGAAACATATTCTCAGAGCTCTAAAACAGCCTCTCGGATGACCCAATGACTAACATTGTGAGAAAAACTTTGCTAATTAAGTTTGAAGGACAAACCCTCAACCCCTCCATTTTTAAAACTCTTCAAACACTTATCTCAAATATGATTAATTTGGCACTATTATTTCAACTTTGGCATTATTAGCATTTATCAACCCAATCAGAACTGCTGATTGGGAAGACATTATTCTAAAAGGCCTAGGCATATGATTTAAACACAAATGAGAAGCCCATAAATATTTGTTGATAGACTGAATAAACCAACCCAAATCATGGATTAGATGTTTCAACATGTAAAGTGACATGGAAGAAACCATTACATCCATTGCTTCCTGAGATATTTATATACAAATGACAGAAACAAGAGATCTAAAGGAATAGGGCCAATGCTGCTCTTCCTTTGCTCCTTTAAAAGTACCAGTCATACTCTTTTATATGATAATTTTAGCTATATTATTAATCTCTCAAACTTTCGGTGCATGCCTCCCCTTAAATATTTATGAATATTATCAACTTCATGCTTAGGTTATGAGTTAATGTTTCTTTCTACAAAATCATAAAGATGACAATAAAGAAGACAAAACTGGGTCCTAGCTCAGGTCCAGAGTTAGGCACCAAGTTATTTTAGGTCTAGTCAAGACTCTGGATACACTTGGTAAATCAATGAAACAAGACCCACTTAAACAAGCGTTTTGTAGACTAACTGCTTTCTAAATAAGTTATGTAGTAAAAAGAGAAACAATTATGCATTACATACAATGACTGAAGCCAAAGAAACTAGTGGTAAAGAGCTTTAGAGTATTATTAAGACACAAAAAGAGACTTGTGGCCAAGATGGAGGCAGAGGTAAACACGCTGCATCTCCCTCCACAACTAAGAAGGACTACAACTACATCAAAACTAGAGACAACCAGAAATTCCAGAAAATCTAGCTGCACAGAAGTAAAACAAAGATATAACGAAGAAGTACTCTTCTGACAGGTAGGAGGGGTGGAACTAGGAAAGAGAGGATGAGGATTGGCAGCTCAGTGGATCAGCGGGTGTGGTCGGCTGGTGGAAAGCTGACCACGTTAAAAAAATGGGGACATCTGTGGAGTGCCTCTCAGCACCAGACTAGACTGCAAGACTTACGGTTCCAGGGGGTAAACAAAGTCTCGTTGCTTCTGACTGTGAAAACCAGTGGGGGTTGGGGTGCAGGAAGAAACTGCCGGTCTCTCAGCAGAGTCTGTTTCTTTAGAGGTACCCACGACCCTGGAACATCTGCAGACCTACCCAGTTTGAGAAGCATGGCCAAGACAACAGCTAGAGAGGCACCAGTCCCATACAGGAAGCAGGAGAAGTACCTAGAAAAGGGGCAAATGAGTGCGGAACAAGCAATACCTCTTAGACCCCTTCCCTTCATACAGCGCCACAACATGGTAAAACAGGTCACCTGTACTGAGGAATACCTAAGGCTCTGCCCCTTAAAACATAACAGGTGTGACAGCTCTACCTAAGAAACAGAGACAAACACAGGTGCCTTTCAAGTTGAGGAGACAGAGAAGTAGGGCCCAAGAAAGGAAACACATCAAGGTTCCAGTGGAAGAACTAAGCCATGAGGAGATAGCCAACCTATCACCAGAGTTCAAAACACTGGTGATAAAGATGCTCAGACTTGACAGATATACTTGAGTATGACACATGTAGAAGGGAAGAACTGAAGGCTATGCTAAATCAAAACAAAGGAAAATCCACACAAAACCAATGGTGAAGGGAAGGGAATCGGGGTTCATATCAATGATTTGGAACATAAAGAAGAAATAAACAGACAACCTATACAAAATAAGGAAACAAGAATTGAAAAAAATGAGGAGAGACTTAGGAACCTCTGGGACAATTTAAACGTACCAACATTCAAATCATAGGGGTGCCACAAGGAAAAAAGGAAGAGCAAGAAATTAAAAACTTGTCTGAAAAAATAATGAAGGAAAACTTCCCAAGTTTCGCAAAGGAAATAAGACATATGTCCAGGAAGCACAGAACGTCACAAAGAATATGGACCCAAATCAGACCACACCAAGACACATCATAATTAAAATGCTGAAGTTTAAAGATAAAGAGAAAATCTTAAAAGCAGGAAGAAAAAAGATGAAAGTTACCTATAAATGGGAGCCTATAAGACTATCAGCTGATTTCTCAAAAGTAACTTTGCAGGCAAGAAGGGACTAACAAGAATTATTTGAAGTGATGAAAAGCAAGGACCTACAACAAAGATTACTCTATCCAGCAAAGCTATCATTTAGAATGGAAGTGCAGATAAAGTATTTCCCAGACAAGGTAAAGCTAAAGGAGTTCATCATCAATGAAGCCATTATTATATGAAATGTTAAAGGGTCTTACTTAAGAAAAAGATGATCAAAACTGTGAACATTAAAATGACAACAAGCCCTGATTAGTGGCTTAGTGGATAAGGCACTGGCCTATGAACCCAAAGGTACCTGATTCGATTCCCCAGCCAGGGCATATAACCAGGTTGCAAGCCAGGTCTCCAGCCAGGTCCATAGCTAGAGGCAAGTGAAAGGCACCCATACATTGAAAAAAATTTAATAAAAAACAAAATAAATAAAATGACAACAAACTCACAACTATCAACAACAGAATCTAAAAAGAAAAACAAAAACCAAACAACCAACCAGAATAGGACCAGAATCCTAGGTATGGGGTCATTTGGAGGATTATTAGCTGAGAGAAGGAAGGGGGGAGAAATGCGGAAATGGTGCAGGGATTAGGAAACATAATTGGTAGGTACAAGATACAGAGACAAGGGCAAGTTGAGAATAATATAGGAAAGGGTGAAATCAGGGAACTTATATGCATGACCCATGGACATGAACTAAGGGGGATGGGGTTGTGGGAGGGAAGGGGGTTCCTGGGTGGAAAGGAGCAAAAGGGAAAGAAATTGGGACAACTGTAACAGCATAATCAATAAAATACACTTAAAAAATAAAGAGTATCACTATGGTAGAATATAAGAAATAATACACAAAGTTTCCTTCAGTTCACTTTGCTGAAGTGGTGCTGGGTTACAATCTAAAACTTATAAGAGAAAAAAACATTTTTTTTTTAAGGAAAAACATTAGGTTTCTAAGGGAAAATAGAATTTAACAGAAATTGAAAGAAACTTTAACAGTGATTATCAGGGTTTAGGAATATGCTCAACAGTCTTCAATCAAAATAACAAGAGTTGAAAACGAACAGATATTTCATAGTGCTACAGATTTAGGAATAAAGTACAATATCTCTTGATTAGAAGGCTTGAATATTCCAAATATGTTACAATAAGTCAAAATAATTTTTTTTTAATTTTATTATTGTTGTGTTACATTCATCCTATTTCCTTTCCCTGGTCTCCCTTTCCTCACCCTCCCCACCACCCTCCCACAGTCAGTCCATGCCCATGGGTCATCCATGCTAGTTCTTTGACTGAACTGTTCCCCTTCTTTGCCTCCTTCTCCCCTCTCCCTCTCCACTCTGCACACTGAAAGTCTATTACTTGTATTTATGTCTCTGGTTCTGTTTTGCTTGTTTGTTTTGTTTATTAGTCTCCTGTAATGGGTGAGATCATATGGTGTTTGTCTTTCACTGACTGACTTATTTCACTAAGCATAATACTCTCCAGTTCCATCCTTATTGTCACAAAAGGCAGAAGCTTCTTTCTTTCTGCTGTGTAGTATTCCATTGTGTAAATGTACCAAAGTTTTTTGATCCCTTAATCCATTGATGGGCACTTGGGCTGTTTCCAGCACTTGGCTATTGTAAATAGCGCTGCTATGAACATAGGGGTACATAGGTTCTTCTCCATTGGTGTTTCAGGGTTCTTTGGGTATAATCCTAGTAGTGGAATCATTGGGTCAAAAAGTAGTTTCATTTGTAGTTTTTTGAGGAAATTCCATATGGTTTTCCATAGCAGCTGCATAAAATAAGTCTTAAAATTGATGTATAAGAGGAAAGTACAAAGTACAGGAGAAAGTACCATTAATTCTCATTAGAAGGTCAGTGAAGGCTATATAAGAAGAAATGAAATTTGAACTGGACCCTGAGGACAAAATAAGAGTCTGCAGTAATTAGATTTAAGTGAAGAAGAGAATAATAGATTAAGCAAAACTTCAGAGGAAACAAAGGGAGTGAGATATGAGATAGTCCACTATATACTTTGAAAGAAAGAAATGGTATCCTCACAAAAATGGAAAGGGAGAAGAGAATGAGGAAGATATGTAAATTCTTGCTTAGTGAGAAGCTGAAAGAATTCATACCCAGAAGTCTTTGCTCAGGTACAAGTGAGAGCACAGTTGAACAGTGGACAGTTTCCTTGAGAGGCAAGGGAACAAGGCTAACAGACTGGAAAAATTAAAAAAAAAAAAAAAAGTACAAGAGGTAACAGTTTCAGTATCTTCAGTGAGAATGAAGTGAAAAAGAAAATAAGTTTTTGAAGTGATTGATTCTATGGGGTGATAAGGTATGGCTAAGTGTAGGGCTACTAAAGTGGAATAAAGAGAATTTCAGAGTGAAGATAAAATAAACTATATAGCTAACGTGTTGGATGGGTCAACAACATAGACATTGTACTCACTAAAAACAAAAGCAAATGATAGAAAATAGAAGAAAGTTGGGTCAGAAGTCAAGGTCTTTAGCAACTGTTCGGGAATATTCTGTAAGTCAGTAACTGGAGAAAAAGGCAAGAATCAGATGGACACAATGACTATCAAAAGACGCACCATTTTAACCAAAGTTAAGTCAATGATCTGGAAACAAGTGGGGTTCAGAAATACTGATTTCCTTTCTTGGTCCTTAGTTGTAGGAAAAAATAAAAGAGAAGTAATTTCAACTTAAAAAGGTTGCCAGGTAATATGCCATCAGGAAAAATTCAGGTTTCAGAAAGGGGGTGTTCAGAAAAATATGGAGACTGCAAAATATTTATTGGTAATGGAACAGGGATTTCAGAGGTTATAGCAAAAACTGTTAAGAGCAGAGTTTTAATGGGTTGGTGGTGGAGTGTAGTTAAAACGTGATGAAGAATGAGTAATTTGGGGAATGAGAAAGCACCTGATCAAGTACTTTACATTTTAAAAATAATTATAGAAATAATGGAAGTAGAAATAGCGGGTAGACTGGCGGACCAAGGTACAAAAAAGAATCAGCTGTGGAAAAGTTTAAATGGAAACATTTGGAATAACAATGAAGTGGAACTGATCCAAGTTCTCTTCAAAGTACAGAATAGCCAATTATGACCATTTTTCTGTAGAAGACAACTGATATGTGTCATTTCAATGTTCAACGGGTATCAACTGAGTACCTACAAATGCTGGGCTCAGTCCTAAATGTTGCAGATACTGATTGCTACCAAACAAAGAAAATCCCTATTCTTAAGGAATTTATAGTCCAACAGTGCTATCTGAGCTAGTGTGACCAAGGAATTAAATTTTTAATTTTTAAAAATTTTAATTAATTTAAATTATACCTAAATAGCTATATGTGGCTAGTAATTTCATATGAGCCATGAAGGTTGTAGTGTTACCTCCCAGTTTCATCTGATGTCAGTCTCCATTATCAAGGGAAAGCAATAGATAGATAAGGCAAACAAAAAGTTGTATTTGTGATTTCTCTATTGTTAAAGATCCCTAGAACAAATGTCATTAAGAATGGTAGTTCCTAGATCATTCCACTGAAAGCAAGGTTCTTGCTTGTGAGCAATGGAAATTAATTTTGGCCATTACCAGCAAAAAAGGGACTTTCCTGGGACAATATATAAAACTCAGTGAATTATCAGGGACCTTAGAACCAGAACCAAGCTAGAATAATTGGCCAGAATCATGAGGCTGAGCCTCAGAGTAAACACTTCAGAGAAAAGTGGTCTTAAAAGTCAAGCCCTATAGCCCTGCCTGGTGGCACAGTGGACAAGGCACTGACCTGCGAACCCAAGGGTCACTGGTTCAATTCCAGCCAGGGCACACGACCTGGCTGCAGACCACATCGCCAGCCCATAGCTGGAGGCTGAAAGTCTCTTTCTCTCTCTAAAAAATCATTTTTAAAAAATAATAAAAATTAAAAAAAATTTTAATCCTGTAATTTTTACATATTTCATACAGACACCGTTACAAATTTTACAGACTCATTGTGGGATGGGGCAGCCTTGTGAAATACAGAATACTATTAGAATAGTATTTTATTATTTAGGCTAATGCTGAAGAAACCACTTTAATGAAAACAAGAGACTGGTGTGTAATTAATAATTTAAAGCATCTGCAAAAGCAGTGACTAATCCTACTTATCACAGATATTTGTTGTTTGTAAATAAATGGATTCTTTTGCTTTATATAAGTTAGACCTTAGATTTCCTTAGCAAGATCTTTTTCTCCCCAGGTAGTCTCATTCTGACCTGTCACAGATTCTACATAAGACAAGCTGCATTTATAATTATTTTAATAAATGATCAAAATAGATCTGCTTGATATAGTTACTTATAAATCAGAAAATCAGAGCTGTCATGGGAAAATAACACAAATGTAATAATTCAAATTTTGTTCATTTTTGTTCCATCTGCTGCATTCTATGTTGGTTACTATGTCCCTATTTTAAAATAAGTTGGGGTCAATTACACACTATAAATAATGAAGAAACAAAAGAAATCAAAGAAAAATTATCAAAGTGACTAATGGAATACAGAATGATTCATATTAAAGAACACCTATAGGAATGAAAGCTGTTTTATGTCACAAATAAACAAAAAAGCCTAATGGTCAAGTTCACTATTGTCTTAAAACACAGAATGCTGAACATTTTATCACTATGGCAACAGAAGCGCAAACCAGAAGAAAAGCCTTAAATTCTAACAGAAAATAGAATAAAACAACAGAGTGAGAGTACTAGGGAGGGTCTCTCTCTTTCTCCTTCCTGGAGAACAACAAAGAGAGATTTTTAAAAAATTTACCTGTCCTGAACAATTAGGAAAATGTACCCTCCTCAAAGAAAAGAATAAGATAAGACTGGCTTTCAATATCCATTAGATTTATAATTCTAAAATTGTAGAAGCTAACATTTAAATTAATAGTTCATAAAACCTGACCTTTGTAAGTAATACATGTATCTCTGCTTCAGGTAATTCTTTCCTGAGTAACGTGAATCAGAAACCTTGTTCCAAAACATAACTCACAACTTAATGAATATAACATTTAAAAATCTCTTAACTTTAATCTATATAATCAGGAAGTCAACAAGTTTTAAGATTTTAAAAAAGGGGCCTTCCAGGTGGCTGCAGATTAATAGATGTTTAGTTCTATGTTATCCCTATCTCCTTCAAAACATATAGAAAAGCAAGGAGAATAAATAAAGCTACAAAAAAACCACACCATTCACAATGGAAGAGAGAGAATGCCTGAAATTTAAAACATCTGTAAGTAAAAACAGGAAAATAATAGCAAGACTATTCATGCTCCTGACTGGAAGGCTTTGTAGTGAGCTCACTGTATGTGAATGGACTTAACTCATCAATTAAAATCAAAAGTTCTTTAATTTGGCTCAAAGCAAGATCCACCTATATGCTATACATAAAAAACATTTAAAAAACAAAGTGAGCCCTGGCTGATGTGACTCAGTAGATTGAGCACTGGCCTGTGAAAGGAAGGGTTCCCAGTCAGGGCACAAGGCTGAGTGGCAGGCCAGGTCCTCAGTTGGGAGTGTGCAAGGTGCAACCACACGTTAACGTTTCTCTCCCTCTCTTTCTCCCTCTCTTCCTCTCTCTCTAAAAATATATTAAAAAATAAATAAAAGCGTGCATGTAACAAATGATATTCTCATACATTGGTTCTGGGAATGAAAAATAGTACTACCACTTTGGAAATCAGTATTACCATACATTGTAAAGTTATGTACACTTAAGAGTCAGTAATCTCATTTCTAGATATTTCACCAAGAGATATCTGTATAAAAACATGTCCACACACAGATTACACGTGAATGTTCATAGCAGCATTATTCATAATAGCTCCAACTAACAACAACTCAAAATGTGTCCTTCAAGAAAAGAATTTATAAACAAATCATGTCATATCCTATAATGGAATACTAATGAGCACTAAAAAGAAATGAATTACTAATATATGAAACACTATGAATAAATCAGGGATTGCTTAAAGCTGGGTGATCAGGGGAGGGGTCAACTACAAACAGACATGAGGAAACTTTTAAGGTGGTGGAATTATTCTATACCTTTACCATGGTGATGATTATATAATTATGTGCAATTACCAAAATTTATCAAGTTATACATTATTTGAATGGGTGAATTTTACTTTATGTATATTAAACACCAATATATAATTAAAACTTTTTTAACGGCAAAAAATGAAGAAAGCAGAAATTAATGAGCTAGAAAATAGAAAAACAGTGACTCAATAAATCAAAATCTTAGTTCAAAAAAAACATTGAACTATATGCTTAAAAACGATTAAAAATGATAAATTTTGTTATGTATAATGTACCACAATAATAAATAAAGCACTTGCTGACTTGATTAAGAGAGGAAGAGACCTCTGGTCAAGATGATGAGGTAGGTAAATGCTGTGCTCACCTCTTCCCATGACCACATCAAAATTACAACTAAATAATACAATAACAGTAAAATTTAAAAAAAAAAAAAAAGGGGGGGGATGGATATAATACAGTAACAATAAAATTTAAACAAAAAATTACAACTAAATTACAGAACAACCATCCTTGAACAACTACCTGAAGATTAGCTGAACATAACTCCTATAACTAAGGATATAAAAAAGAAGTCACCTGAAACTGGTGGAAGGGATGGAGACACAAAATGGGCTGATTCCACACCCACATGTGGTGGTTAAAAACTAGGAGAACTGTCTAGGCTATGGAGATCCCCACTGAGGACTGAGGAGCCCCAACCCCACACCAGGCTCCTTAGGATTTCCCACATCTGACTGTGAAAATCAAATTACAAGGTGAGATAGAGGGCTGATGGAGTATGAAGCATTCCTATTAAAGGGCCCAGGCATAGACTCCGATAGGCTCACTGGCTCTGAGCTCCAACACTGGGGCAACAGCTCCAAAAATTGTCTGCTTTCAGAGCAAAAGCTCAGAACTAAAGTGCTTCCCCCACTCAGACTGGTGACATAAGCAGGCACCAAATCTGAATCTTGATCAAACTTGTCCCATCTGGTGATTTCCTGCAAATCTGCCCAATTCTACCTGCAGAGATCTTTCAGGGGCTATTCCTCATAAGCAACCAACCTCAGTCCATGCACGGGACTTTCCTAAAATCTCTCAAAGGCCCACAAACCTCAAACAAGCATGCCTTACATGCCTTGTACCTCTTGTGACATGGCCCTGGCACTAGTAACAGTTGGCCTCAGATCACAGCACAGCCTCTTCCAGGTGCCTGAAAGTCTCGCACAAACTGCTGCCAATTTTGCCTACTTGGTGGCCGAGATGGGAGCAGACAACAGCTAACCTGGCCCTGCACCAGAGTTCCTCCTCCCAAGAGGTCCCAGAACCAACATACCCAGTGACCAGCTTCAGACCACACCAGAGCACCACTGAACTAGCTCCACAAAGGACACACCCAAAAAGTGGACTGGGCAGGCACCAGAGCTCTGCTACAGTGAATCCTGCCCTGTGGGGTCAACTCCTACACTATAGTTCATCCACTATAGTCACAACCAATCCACACATAGTCAGTCTAAGGGCCAATCCCATCCACTGACAAGCCAATAGCAATCAAGGCTCAACTACAACAGGAAGGCACACCCAACCTACACAATGGACACCCCTGGACCCACTGGCTCAGATAACCAAGAAGACTGTGCCACTGGGCCCCACAGGACACCCTGCCAAGACTGGGAGAAGTAACAAATTTAGTACATAGAAACAAACACAGGGAGGAAACCAAAATGAGGAGAAAAAGAATATGTCCCTAATGAAAAAACAGGACAAAACTCCAGAAAAATAAATACACAAAATGGAGGTAAACAATTTATCAGATATAGAGTTCAAAACACTAGTCATAAGGATGCTCAAAGAATTCAGGGAAGAATAGATAATCTCAGTGAGAATTTCAACAAAGAGAATAGGAAACAAAAAAGGAAATAGAAACTATAAAATGAACTAGTCAAAAATAAAAAATAAAGAATAGATAAGATGGAATCAACATCAATTAGATGAAGTAGAAGACTGAATCAGTGATTTGGAAGACAAAGTATCAGAAAACTCCTGATCAGAACAGCAAAAAGAAAAAAGAATTAAAAAAAAACAACATAGTCTAATGGACCTCTAAGGGACCTGTGGGACAACATCAAATATACCAACATTCACATTATAGGGGAACCAGAAAAAAAAGGAGAGAAAGCAAGGGATTAAAAACCTATCTGAAGAAATAATGATGGAAAAATTCCCTAACCTGGCAAAGAAAATAGAGAGAAAACACAGAGAGTCCTAAACAAGATGAATGCAAAGAGTCTATATATCAGACAAAATAAGCTTTTAAAGACTACAAAGAGACAAAGAAGGACATTGCCAATACAAGAATCAAGATATGGAAGCAACCTGAGTGTCCACAGATGGATGATTGGGTAATGAAGTAAATTAAGCCACAGAAAGGCAACTACATAATTTGACTTATGGAATCTAAAAAATAAAATAAATGAAAAAAACAAAACAGAAATAGACTCATAGATACAGAGAACAAACTGCTGGTTACTAGATTCAGAGGAGAAGGGTTTAGGAGACTGAATAAAAAAGGTAAAGTGATTAAGAAATACAAATTGGGAGTTACAAAATAGTCATGGGGATGTAAAGTACAGCATAGGGAATGCAATCAATAATATTGTAATAAACATGTATGGTGCCAGGTGGGTACTAAATGTAATGGGGGAGGGGGATCACTTCATAAGTTATATAAATGCCCAACCACTATACTATACACCCGAAGCTAATTTAATATTGAACATCGATTGTGAATGAAGGAATAAAGCATGTACACAAAGTAAGAAATTACCAAAAGAAAATAAGCGTTGAAACAGAGAATTAGATAATAAGTCTGAAAACACAGAATAATTTATGAGAATGCAGATTATCAAAACTGATCCCAATAGAGATAGAGAACTTAAACAGGCTGATTTCTGTAGAAGAAACAGATATTTAGAACTATCCCCCCAAAAGGTACAAGCCTAAATGATTTCACAGGAGAATTCTATTAGGCTTTCAAAACCCAGATAATTCCACCATTTCATATTTATCCCAGAGTATTGAAAAATCACAGAAATCTTCCTAACATTCTTTATGAGCAAGGATAACATTGATACCTAAACCAGAAAAAGACATTACCAAAAACAAACAAAAAAAAAAAGAAAGAAAGAAAAATTACAGACCAAGTACTACCTAAAGATAAAGCATCACGGGGCAGGGAAGAGCAGTGGCTGGGGGTGGGGGGTGGGGGTGTAATACAACAACAATAAAATTTTAATTAAAAAAAAAGATAAAGCATGAACAGCCCTGGCTGGTGTGGCTCAGTGGATTGAGTGCCAGCCTACAAACCAATGTTTAATGTTTTATAAAATATATAACCACAGTGAAGGGAGGTTTGCAGAGAAAAGACCTCAGAAATGCTGGAAAGTTGTTTGACTATATACTCAAAGGCTAAAGGAGAAAAAACAACTACACACAAATATTACATACTATTTAACAGGCTTGCTTTTCACAGTTATAAATGATGAATTATCAAAACCACATCTATTCTAGGACTGAGAAAATAAGTAAATATAATAATAAGAGCCACGTTTCTCATTGTCAAAGAAGGGAGTTACAAATAAGAAAATAGCAAAGGCTAGAATGAGCACCATAGTGTTGAAATGGAATTGGAAATGTCAATATGAACTCATGATTATTAGTATATATACAGATAGAGAAAGACACATAAAAAATGTGTTATCTGTGTAAACATAATTTCCTGGTTCAATTCATTGAGAGGGCACTGAAGCCATGACCTGTAGTATTAATAAGTACATCTAGAGCTGAAATTTTTATTTCTAAATACTATTCTCTAATATACTATGAAAGAACCAAAACACCTTAAAGAAATCACTGATTCCAGGCCTAGGGAAGGGAAAGTATACAATGAGTCCAGAACACCTCTTGATATCAGAAAATAAAGATGACCTCAGAAATGATGAGGTCATGTCAAAAGGACATAGAAATCAACTTGAAAGATCTTCCAATGACCAAATGTGAGGCAATATGAACAAAAATAAATAAATTATAATAAAAGGTTATAACCCATAGATAAAATAAGAACCCATGCATCCAAACTAATATGAACATAATATTTAGAAAGAAAGGAAAGCTACTCTGTTCAGAAGAATTCCAACTAATAAATGTAGAGGAAATAATGGAACTAGGAAAGCACCTTTTGGCAAACACTAAAGTAATAATTGTTTCAGGCAAGAATTACCAATGGATACTAAAATTAATCAAAGAATGTATGATGACAATATTTACACAGTCTCAAACTATCTCCCTATCATCATATATTACAAAGAGGAAAAAGCAATCAGTTAGTTTAGACTAAAATATCTGGCAGACACCATGTTAACCTAGTAATTAAACATCACCAGTAAGGAGACAAATCATATACTTGTTGATATGATGCACTGCGGACATGCAGCTTTGACTTTGGTGTTATTTTTACTAAAAACGTTTAACTCGAGTTTAACTAAATACACTAATTAGTAGAATGTAAGATGACTCAAATTCGGGAATAATCTACAAAATAAATGGCTGCACTCTACAAAGTGTTACTATGGTCAAGATTAAAGAAGAGTAAGTAATGGCAATGTGTAATTTTGGGTTGGGTCTTGGACCAGAAAAAGGACATCAGTAGGATAGTTAATAAAATTTGAATAAAGTCTATAGGTCTGGTAACAGTAATGTTTATTCAATTTCCTAATTATATTAATGTTAACGGGGTAGCTTTGATTGTTGTAATATGGTTATGGAATATGTTAATATCTGGAGATCTGGGAGAAGATTATATGGGAATTTTTTGTACTACTTTAAAAATGTTCTGTAAGCTCTGAAATTATTTCACAATGAAAAGTTTAAAATACATATACACATATATAACCTAATGCTTTGAAGTTCCCTTCTGGCCGACTCTTCTGCCATCTGTGAAGCCCGCAATTTCTCGTCACACTGATCCTTCTCGGACTGCCTCCAGACATCATATTCCACTTTCATCTTCTCTAAATCCGCTAATCTGTTCTCAAGCTCTAGCCTAAAACAACAGATGATAATTATGTTACCAGAACTACAATAAGGATAGTATGACAGCAAAATGTGTTCATTTGCAAGGAGATTTAACACAAAATAGGGTAATTATGTACTTACTTTTCATCTTGTAATACCACAAGTTTCTGATAACCTTCTTCCTTGGCAGCTTGCACTTTACGTATTAATTCACGATCCTTTTCCACTAAGAGTACTTTGTGGTGTTCGACAGCTGATTTGAGAATTTCATTATCTGACTGTAATCCTAATATTTTTAAGGAGAAAAATGCACTGTACTCAATCTTTTTTTTTTCTTTTTAAATTCTATTGTTGTATTACATCCATCCCCTTTTTGCTCCCCTCTGTCCCCCTCCCCACCCACCCATTCCCCCCAAAGTCAATCCCACCTGTTGTCCATGTCCATGGTTCCTTTATACTAGGTTCTTGTCTAAACTGCTCCCCTTCCTTGCCTCTGCCTCCCCCCTCCCCCTGTACTCAATCTTATTATGATGAAAAATCACATGAGCAAACTTTCATAAGTTGGTAAAACAATGAAAAAAGCATAGACAGTAAGACACCCTGGATATATCTTCTCAAAAATCGATACATTGGTAAACTTTTTGTAAGACTGAAACAAACTAAAACTCAAAAGTTAATTTTTCTGTCACTTTATTTAGCCCATGTACCTAAAAACATTAATAAAAGGTTTATATAATTTACTGATTTGAATAGCGTTAGAGCTAGGGACATGGACCTGGATGACAGCCAAAGAGGTTTAAGTACTTTGCTTCTAAAAGGGTTCTGTACACTAAGCCCCACGGAGAACATCATCACAAAGCTGGCTGGAAGCAGAGTGAATATAAAATCATCGAACCCTTCAAAACCTATCATTCTAGAATTGTTGGATTTCCAGTAGAGATATAAATTGGAAACTTTTGATTTTATCCAATGAATTTACAAATCTTCCTTGTAATAAGATGACAAGTACTTTGCAGGTAGTAGAACTAAACTTTGTCTCTAACTCAAATTTTAAAAAGAATGCAGAACTGGATCCCACACTTTTTAAGTTCCTAAGAATATTGACTCCCTAACTCTATGTAAAATCATGAGTCAGCATCAAGTAGAAATTAATAATGAAAACAATTATTCATCCTAAGTTCTGCCTAAAACTGAAGAGGACAGTTAAACTAAAGACCAACTCAAGGATAGTTATAGGCCAAAGGCAGCTTATTTAAATACTTCAGAAAAATCAGAAATAATATAATTCCTGAGGCATCCTGATAAGAAACACATTGTAAACACTAAATTGGTGCTTAAAAATTAGCCTAGGCTCAATAATTGGCCTAGGGTCTACATTAAAAAAATTATTTTTAATGTAAAAATTGGGCCTGGAACTAATAATCACAAGATCTAAATAAATTTAAAATTATAAACTCAGGAAATATGGAATTCCATTGTAAAATTTCACTTAATATATATGCATTAATCAAGTAACTATAACATAAACATAAGGCTTTTCAAAAGTCAGATTGCAGAATGAATATTCAACATATAAACAAAAACAATCCATATGTGCTCCAACATTAAAACTCAATTAAGCTCAAAATCTGAAAATAAAAATCCAGTGTGATCTATTTAATAATTTTGGTTTAATATGTGAAAATAAGAAGAAGCATGGGAAATATATTACCATCCAGTTCACTTTGAATCTTATTTTTTTCTCTTTCTAGCTCACTCTTAGCTCTTGCTGCTTCCAGTTTGACATCTGTTACTTCTAGTTTGTTTGAATGTTTAAGTTCTTTTACCTGTTGATAATCAGAAATTAAAGTTACTGTTAGTTATTTTCTTTCCATTAGATGCTTACCCTAACACACTAGTAGAAATGAGAAAACGCTACAGTGGTAGGGCGGAGAGTTAGCACTGTCCACCAAGGAAGGTGTTTCAGTGCCTGGAACACAACTTGGCAGCAAGGCAAGTTTTATCTTTTCTAATGAAAGTAGGCCCTTTTCAAAAGAATGTTGGTGACAAAAAGGCATTCCCGGTGTAGGGAACAGCACCTAAAATGTTACATGGGTATAAGCCACAGTCGGCTTGAAAAACAAGCAATTGTGTTATAGGTAAAGGAAAAATCTCTGCGGTGGCAGGGAATAAACTTTATGTGTCAGATAAAAGGGTTGTGCATCATGTTAGCTATTAAAGGTGGCACGATGAACTCTGTTTCAGAAAATTAACTGTAAATGTGTTAGATTAAGACACTAAAGGTAGGAGAACCAAGATGGCGGAGGAGTAAGTGGAGCTACAATCTCCTCCCAACACCAAACTGGAATTACAACTTAACTGGGGAGAAATCATCCGGAACCACCAACAGAACACCAACTGGAGAGAATTCTTATTACCACGGACAGAACAGAAGAGCCGATTCATCACAACATGACCCGTAGGAAGTGCGGAGACACGAGAGGCTGGCGGGGCTCCCAGGGGCAGCAGCCGAAGGGATGGAGAAACCTCTCAGCAGCCGGGGGTTCCACCTGAGAAGGGTGGGATCTAAACCCCCAACCACACTTCCCAGCCTACAGCAACAGAGCTGAGAGTTAAACAGCACCCAGCTGTGAAAAGCAAAACACTGCCAGGTTTAGCTGGATTGACAGAGAGACCAAGTTCTTAAAGGGACCACCCACAAAAATACAGAGGCACCACCTAACCTGGGCTCCAGCAGAGAAAGGGAAGAGTGGACTAGAGATGCTTGGGGAAAGTTTGGGTCAGTGGCTTTAGGGGGAGAGCTGAGGGAGCAGCCTGTGAGTCGACTGCTGACCTACCCCCCAGATAGCCTGCAGACTACTGTTCTCCAAAGGGTGGGAGCCTGAGGGGAAGCCACAGTCCCACCTGCAGGAATTAATCCACCCTACCCAGCAGAGCCTAAACTTGACCTCAGATCACAGGTTGATTGGGTTCACAACAGAATTCATCTGCCCTGCCCAGAGGTGCCTAAAACTGACCACTGATCACAGACTGATTGGATTAACAACTAAAGGAGACAGTGTCTCTCTGGTAGTCTCCAACTGGCTGACTAGGCCAACACTAGGACAAGAGCTGATGTCACCAAGCACAGATCCACGAAGTAAAAAAAAGTGCACCTCTACACCACAGAAGGTCACACCACTAAGACAGTAAGTCAAAGCAGATCAATCTAAGAAGCAGAAACAAGAGCCACCTAAAATGGGGAGACAAAGATATAAACCCTCAGCAAATGGAAAGGAGGAATCCCCAGAAAGACTACAAAATGAAATAGATTATGATGATAGAGAAGCTCAATGAACTTAGTGAGTTCAAAGAAAACTACAAGCAACTCCAGGAGAACTACAAACAACTCCAGGGAAGCTACAAGGAACTTAGTGAGAACTACAACAGCATTAAAAAGGACATAGACACCATCAATAAGAGTCAGGAGGAAATGAAGAATACCATTTCTGAATTGAAAAACACAGTAGAAGGAATCAAAAGCAGGCTAGAGAAAGCAGAGGATCAGATCATCAAGCTGGAGGTCAATGTAGAAAAAAATTCCCAGGCAGTGCAACAAAATAAAAAGACTAAAAAAGGATGAAGAGGTTTTAAGAGAGCTGCAGGGAAAAATGAAATGTAATAATATTCGTATCATAGGGATACCAGAAGGAGAAGAGGAGCAAGGGATAGAAAACCTCTTTGAAAAAGTAATGACAGAAAACTTCCCTAACTTGAGGAGAGAAGATGTCATGCAAACTCAGGAAGCACAGGGGGTCCCAAGGAAGATGAGCCCAAACAGGCCCACTCCAAGACACATTATTATGAAAATGGCAAATTTCAAAGACAAGGAGAGAATCCTAAAAGCAGCAAGAGAGAATCAGCTATTAACATATAAGGGTGCTCCCATAAGGTTATCAGCTGATTTCTCAACAGAAACACAAGCCAGAAGGAAATGGCAAAAACTATTTCAGGCAATGAAAAACAAAGGCCTGCAACTAAGAATACTTTACCCAGCAAGGCTATCATTCAAAATGAAAGGGGAAATAAGGAGTTTCCCCGACAAAAGAAGTCTAAAAGAATACATCTCCACCACACCAGCATTGCAAGAGATGCTAAAGGGTCTGATCTAAGAAGATGAAGAAACAGAGAGACAGACAGAAACACAGGTACAAAGTAAATGGATTAAATGCACCAATCAAAAGACACAGGGCAGCTGAATGGATAAGAACCAACTTTAACTTATGAATGCTTTAAAGTGATATTGTTATAAATAGATTTTACTAAATAAAGTACAATTTGGTATATTATTTGTATCTGCATTACTGCAGGGTAAGTTTTCTTAGATTGGAATCATTTCACAATATGGGAAAATCAGGTTACTTGCAATAACTCAGAAGAATCGAATACAGTTAAGGAAGAAGAAAAAAGTAAGAAAATGTAGATGTATATTACACAGAAGACATGCTAGCTTTCCTATTCACTGTTACAAAAATATGTGCTTATTTGTGGGGGTGTAATATATAGATTTTGTTAGCAACTTATGTTTTAAATAGCAACTAACTGGTCATGGGTGTGTTGTGAAATCAATCTTTAGGTTGGAAAAGATGTTGAGAATGAAGGCCAATTTGGATGGAAGTTGCAAACTGCTAAACTATATGATTTGTGTACATAGACAATACATATTCTCATATTAGCATGTAAATTAGATGAGATTCCTTTCAACTAAATTATGGAAACACACATTTCCAGTTATGAAGGCCCCCAAAGTAGGGATGCTTGGGGAAAGGAATTAATGCTATAGTAAACTTGATTATTGAAATGTGAACTTACCTAATCTCTACCTCAACAGACTCTTACATAGTTCAAGGGTTAGTTTAGGACCACACAGGAAGTCAACCACAAGTTCAAAAAATAGCTAGAATATTATTCTACAAAATTATTTAAATCCTAGGGATTTTTATTTTTTACCTCAACTTAGTAGACATAATAATTTCTACTCTGGGGACTGGCTGAGACTGCAAGTGCCATAATTTCTGAAGGCTTCAACTTGTAAAACACATGTAGAGGAAAAACAGAGGGTATTGAAAGAAGTAAGACCTATGCACAGCCCCCCCCCTCCCCAATCTATTATTTAAGATGGAAAACTCCAAAAAGAATAAATTGTAGTTCCAGTAGCTTAAAATAGAGTTGTATTATTGAAGGGGGGAGGATCTGACTCAAAAACCAAATTCATTTTTTACTATGGGTTTGGCACTGTCTCTAGGACAACTTTCACAAAAGTGAGTTCTGCAATACACCATTTCTGTGATATATTTCACAAAAATAGCATTCCAGAGTAAAGTAAGTATTAAAGAAGAAAAAACTGCTTAATCTTGCTACAATATATCTAAAATACTATATTCAACATGTAATAATTATGTAAGCTATTGGCATATTTTAAATTTTTTGTATTAACTCTTCCAAATGCATTATGTACTTTAAATATGTGTAAAAATATGTATGGGTGTAAATGTATTTTTGTATGTGTTTGGTAATATTGCAATTCATATTACTTAAAAGAGTAATTCTTTAAACAAATGAATTAATGTAGGCATTTTGGAATAATGAAAAGAAAACTTTGTATTAATATGATTTGAGAAGCTGGAAGAAAGCGGTAATTAAATGGTGAATTGTCTGGATGTGAAAGGAAAAAAAGAAAGTACACATTGGTGGTTACAGAATAGATGGGGAGATGTTAAGAAGAACAAGGGAAATAGAGAAGCCAAAGAACTTATATGCATGACTCATGGAAATGAACTAAGTGGGGCGTTGCTGGAGGAAATGGGGTACTGAGTGGAGAGGGGAAAGGGGGGAAAATTGGGATAACTGTAATAGCAAAATAAATAAAATCTATTAAAATGAATAAATAAATAAATGCCGTAAGAGGAGCTCCCCCCCCACAAAACAAAACAAAACAAAACAAAACAGGACACTAAAGGTAAAGAAACCAATTAAGAGGCAAATGAATGACAAGGTGAGCAAGAAGGGTCAATTGAATTTGGTGACTTATTTAATGAATGTGTATGTATACATGTGTGCACACACATACGTGGTGGTAGGAAGGGGAACAAGTAAAAACTTATAAATTTAATTTAAAATTTTACTGTCAAAATCTGATTCTTTTAAAGCCCCAAGTGAATGTAAAGAATTGTCAATGTTTTCCGTATAATTAACCCATAACATACCAATTTTCAGTATCCCCTGAGAAAACCCTTCTGAAAGTTGACTAATTCTAGTTCATAAACAGTATTCCTTCACTCTTTCAATAAACATTTATTGAGCACCTACTATGTGCTAGGCACTGTTTTAGGAGCTAAGAATAGAGCAGCAAACAAGAAAACTTTCTCTTTCCAATCATTTCCACTACCCAAACATATTCCACATCTCTTCCCTTTGGTAAGGTGGTTCTAAAATTAGGTACAATACAATCAGGAGGATTTAAACAATGCAGGTATAAAGTTTAGATAAACCTGCACTCTGATATTATACTAATGTATAAAACTATGAAATCACACTAGAAAATTGTGAATATATACAAGTCAAATATGTAAAATGTAAAATGATGGGAACAGAAGCATAAAGGATGATTTGAGTATAACAATAATAATCCAAAACACTGGAGTTGGCAGCTAGAAAGATAGCAAGAAGAGGACCTGGAGCCCAGGCCAGTGTGGCTCAGCTGGTTGGAGCATCATCCCATAAACTGAAAGGCTGTGGGTTCGATTCCTGGTCAGGGTGCATACCTAGGTTGCAAATTTGATCACTGGTTGGGGGGAGGCACCTATGTGAGGCAACCAATCGATGTTTCTCTCACATCAGTGTTTCTCTCCCTGTCTCTCAAATCAATAAACATGTCCCAGGAAGGCAAGGATGAGAAAGAAAGTCCATTTACAAAAGATTTTGAAAACAATGTAAAGAATGAATGGCTTGATACAAAATCCCTACTTAAAGGATATAATTAGAAAAGCAAGCACTAAACTGCCTCTGTACTGCTAACCACATGAAGACATCACCCTTTCCAAATTAACTTGTAGATTTTTAAATAATACTACATAAAACAAATACCATATTCTAACATCAGTTTTATATTTTGAAATCTTTCTAAAGTTCTTTTCTATGAAAGTAAGTTTCACTACATGAAAGCAACAAAAAAATTATATTTTAAATACTTAAACTTTCTGTAGATTGGGTTTTACTATATTATAATTTCATGGACAGAGAGAATTTAAACTATAAATGCTTTAAATTTTTGACCATAATAAAAATCCATTCTCTGCGACAAATGTAATTATAACCTGCTATTACCTACTAACTGTATGTAAAAGATTAAGAATGACATAATAGCTCATTAACCAACCACAGTGTAGACGCTTTAAATATAGTGAAAAATTAGTCATCTTATGGTGTAGAATCTTGATTAATTTCAACAAGAACTATGAAATAAAAACCTACTTACTAATTCTGATTTCACCCTGAGATTACACTGAAAGAACAATGGAGAGGAAGTCAAGCAAGTGAAGTCTGTCTTCAGGCCTACTTTTATTATTAAACTAGTGGCATACGCTCAAGCAAGGTATCTGTTCTCTTGGCATTCATATTTACTCATCCATGTACCTAAGTCAGTGTAAGTTTTTCTTTAGCACCAAATTTGTATAAGATAATGAATGCACATATACTAACTTCCTAAAACTATATTCATTTTTAATAAAAATGAAAAATTTATTCAAGTATTTATTGCTTACATATGATAAACACACTTTCTATGAGTAATATGAACCAAATCCCAAATGGTCATAATAACATTTCTTTCTGCCATTACATCCTTGGTTCTTCACCTCCTTTGTGAGCAGGTCTCAAAAATCCTAAGAAAACTAGAGATTTTTTACTAAACAAAACGTACAATGTTAAAATGCTGCAAGTGACTTCAAGAGATTCACACAGTCTTCTGAAGCTTTTCAGGCCAAGCTGCATACACGGTTTCTGTTTTTCTTGGGGGTTTTTTTTGCCCCCGACCAGGTTTTCCATGTAGATTATGGCACAATGCAAATCTGCTTTATGCTTTCTGCACAGCAGAACATGAGTACCCAGAGACCATCATTACCTAGCACTACAAACAAAACTTGCAGAAATGATTAAAAAGACAGCAATAGTAGACATTTTATAAGGTTTTGGAATCTGTTGGATTACACATACACACAGAGAAATGCAAGAAAACAATATATATAAACAAGAAATACAGTTGAAAAATGTATTAATCAAGAAGCCCTTGATGCAAATCCCAAAGAGATAGTATATTCTCTTATGTTCTCTTATATTCTTATGTTTTTTCAAAAGTCTGGGATGGTATGACCTCATTAACTTAGTTAATAAGGATAACTCTGTGGGAGGTTTCCTTAATGCTATTTTATTATAGTTCTAAAGATCAAACACTTCATGAGGTAACTAGAAGAATTTATCTCACTGATGTGAATTGTCTTTATGGTCATCATTTTTAGACCATTTTTTAAAATTAATTTATTTTTAGAGAGAGGGGAAGAGAGGAAGAAAGAGGGAAAGAAACATCAATGTGTGGTTGCTTCTCAAGAGTCCCCAAATGGGGACCTGGCCTGCAACTCAGGCACGTGCCCTGGCTGGGAATCGAACTAGCTACCCTTTGGTTCACAAGATACTGAGCTTGGTGCTTAAGATACTGAGCCACACCAGGGCCATTCTCAGACCATTTTTAGTTAATATTTTTTAATCCATGATTTGTAGTCACACTGACATAATTCCACTAAGAATGCCAACATTCATAAATGTGAACACACCCCAGGTGTTCCTCTGCATTGCAAACAACCATTTGCTAGAATTGCAAAATAATGCTGATGACAATGTCAAGTTGCAAAGAAAGCAATAACAATCATGTTTGAAATATTATTTTTAAATGTATCCTTCTGCCCTGGCTGGTGTGGCTCAGTGGATTGAGCTCTGGTCTGCAAACCTAAAGGTCACGGGTTCGATTTCTAGTCAGGGCACATGCCTGGGTTGCAGGCCAAGTCCCCAGTTAATGTTTCTCTCTCTCTCTCCCTTCTCCTCTTTCTAAAAACAAATAAATAAAATCTTTAAAATTTATCCTTCCAATGAAATCTTTTCACATGCAATATTTCAAATAACAACTTGGCTTGTCTAAAGTTAAGGTGGTTTTTAATACACCATTTAAATGCAAAATAATGCAAGCTTGCCTTTAAAAAAACAGGCAACTCTTAGCAATCTGTATTAGCAAACAAGCAGAGAAATAATACTATACTAAAATGCTCTTCTTACTTCAGCAAAATAGGAAAAATCATCTACGCACTAACTCTGAAAGGAAAGAGCAATAAAGAAGGGTAGATACAGAAAGGTAAGAAAAGTCAAGGCCAGGACACAAGTAAGCTAGGAAGCTTGTGTCAAACATACTGCAAGAAAAGTATCTGGTGGTCCCCAAGAGTTAGAAGCCACACGAAAAGCTAGCTTATCCAATGTCCTATGGCTCCATCCGTGGTTCAGGTTATTGCAGCTTGGCTATTTGGGTCCACAACAGTGCTTTGAAAATATTGAGTACTCACTATTTTTTATTATGAATTTTTAAAAATGTATACAACAATTGGAAGAAAAGCATGAGAGAACTCCCTGTATCCTGAATTTTCTTCTTTGTGTTCTGACTCTATTTCTTTGCATCCTCTCTGATTATAGGCACTCAGTATGTA
Source organism: Noctilio leporinus (assembly GCA_004026585.1). Lineage (NCBI taxonomy): Eukaryota > Metazoa > Chordata > Mammalia > Chiroptera > Noctilionidae > Noctilio > Noctilio leporinus. The sequence goes on along the minus strand of PVIW01004842.1, from coordinate 44,313 downwards.
TCTACTGAATATAGAAATACTTTGCTCACACAGTTAACCAGGAAGAAATCAAATTACTTTCTAGTAGGACTTACACAACTTTAGTAGGCTAAAAGAATTTTTAAGGATCAGCTAGAACAATGCTTCATTTCATTTATGAAGAAACTGGATTCCAATGGTATTAAGTAACTTGCTTCAAGTCATACACACAGTTATTGATACAGTGAAGAATAAAATTAATCAATGGTCTCAAAGTTATGTACATCATTTGTACATCACAAGTATATAATCACTGCCATTATCATTTTCTTCACCAGCTATTATGTTCAATACCATCTTTAATCTTATAAAAATCACGTAAGTTATAGGTATTATCTCCATTTAAAAGTTAAGCAAGTCAGAAGTCCAAAAATGGTGAGATGAATGAGTCAGGATAGGATTCAAAGATAAGTTAATCTGATTCAAAGACCTTCATTTCCTGCTCCAAAATGGCAGCTTTTTATTTCTAAATATATCTGAATCTCAATCTAAGATCAATTATAAGACTATGCTTGAATTAAAATATTTTAACAAAAAACTCACTGCTTAATTTTCATTTATTCTTTCTGATATCAGCAATATCTAATGAATTAAATGAGATATTGGCTATTAAATCACTTTGTACACTGTCAAGTATAGATATTCAAACAAAAATCTGACATGTCACTAGACTTGCAAATGTAAAAGAGTCTGTGTTTGCCATAGAAAAAATTGGGTAAACAACTTCTGAGGGTTGGCATCTAATCTCTAATGTTGAGGTGTTGGCCTTTCTGGCACAGGAATCTAATTTTGTGATTACACTTAAAAGCTCTCAAGATCAGACTCATGATAAAATTAACAAAGATTGAGCTATAAAATCAGAATGTCAGTTTATTAATTATGAGAATAAACTACTGGAAACTAGAATGCCCTAAGTCTAAAAAACCAGTGCATTCTCTTACATCAGAAGTCAAATAATAATCAAAAGTTGCTTGGTGATCATTCAATTTAAGCAAAAGGAATGAGATGAACTGCTTCATGGCCATAAATTAAAGCAGACTGGTGTATGTCTTTCCATAGTAACAATGATATTTTCAATAGGACCAGGGTACTTATATCTTCTGACTAAGACCGCTTCTGTCACATACAGATTTAGTTTTCTCAGGTAATTCCTTGGCCAAAATATCCATGATTAATATATTATTCCTTTAGATAAGTTCATACCTTTCTACCAAGCTACAGTAAAATCCTTCTAGTCTGGGAGCCATTTTGTTTTTTCAAGGTGATTTTACATATAACTCTATATTTTGATATTTGATACAAAATACAGATAAAGGTTTACAGTTTGAGGAGATGAAACAGAGTTTATTCCTTTGAGTTAATAAAGCTACTGTAATCATCATAACCTGCAATCTTGTTTCATACAAAAAACTGGAAACCTACTTTTGCCCACACCTGTATCTCACTGATTTAGTAACCTATCTTATTCCTAAGTTCTTACAGTTGCATGAAGTACTATTACTACTATCTAATATTATAACAACTAACATTTGAGTGATTATATACTCAATCTTAGGCTAAACATTTTATACCTAATACCTCATTTAATCTTTGTCACATGCTATAAGGTGTATCTCATTTTATAAAGGAAAACAATGTTTTCAGAAAGAACATAAATTATCCAAGGTCACACAGCTGGTAAGTGGAAGAAATGAAATTGAATCCAGTCTGTCTGACTTCAGAGCTGTTACTCATATTCTCCACAGTACTTTATAAAATACTTCTATCATTGCTATCCTGTTTCTGGTTACTGATTTCCTTATATATGGATCCTGCATTTGAGTGATACATACTAAAGTTCGTGAGAAAAACTCTGTATATAAAATATTCAAACCATTATATTATTTTCTAAGCAGATGCTGCTACTAATATTAAGTTACTCACTTAACATTCATTGAGTGCCTACTGTGAGCCAGCACTTGTCCAGGAGCTGGAGATACAGCAGTAATAAAAGTAATGTCCCTGAGCTCTGGAGCTTATATCTTGTTGGGGTAAAGGGATGGGAAAGAAAAAGTAGACCAACTGTATGGGAAAACATATTTGCCAATGATAACTCAGACAAGGGTTTGATATCCAAAATATATGAAGAACTATGAGACTCAACACCAGGGAGACAGACAGCCCAATTAAAAAATGGGTAAAGGACCTGAACATACAACTCACTGAGGGAGACATACAAAAAAAGGGCCCAAAGGCATATGAAAGAATGCTCAACATCATTAGCCATCAGACAGATGCAAATTAAAACCACAATAAGATACTACCTCACACCTGTCAGAATGGCAATCATCAACAAATCAACAAACAAGAGTTGGCGAGGATGCGGGGCAAAGGGAACCCTGGTGCACTGTTGGTGGGAATGCAGGCTGGTGCAGCCACTATGGAAAATAGTATGGAGTTTCCTCAAAAAACTAAAAATGGAACTGCCTTTTGATCCAGCAATTCCATTACTAGGACTATACCCAAAGAACCCTGAAACATTAATTCATAAGAACCTATGTACCCCTATGTTCATAGCAGCGCTATTTACAATAGCCAAGTGCTAGAAACAGCCTAAGTGCCCATCAGTGGATGAATGGATCAAAAAGCTTTGGTACAATTACACAATGGAATGTTACACAGCAGAAAGAAAGAAGGAACTCCTAACCTTTGCAACAACATGGATGGAACTGGAGAGTATTATGCTTAGTGAAATAAGCCAGTCAGTGAAAGACAAATACCATATGATCTCACTCATTACAGGACAATAATGAACAAAACAAACAAATAAGCAAAACAGAACCAGATACATAAATACAATGAATAGACCTCCAGTGGGCAGAGGGGAGGGGGGAGTGGGGAGAGGAGAGGAGGAGGCAAAGAAGGGGAGCAGTTTAATCAAGGAACTAGCATGGAAGAACCATGAACACGGACAACAAGTGGGATTGACTTTGGGGGAAATGAGTGGGTTGGGAAGGGGACAGAGGGAAGAAAAAAGAGGGTGAATATAATAAAACAATAAAATTAAATTACAAAAAAGTAGAGACAAAAACTAAACAAATATAAATATATTAGATGGTGTTAAGAGCTATGGAGAAAAATGAAGCAAACAAGGAAGACAGATGGCAGAGAAGGAGGGAAGATAGTATTTTATAAAGTGAAAGTATCTAAGGAAACAAGCTGAGTTGATATGTGAGGGAAGCCATGCCAGGCAGGAAAGTTCACAGGCCCTGAGGGAGAAGTAAGCTTTCTCAGACAAGAGTGAGAAAGTCAATGAGGAATATTCGCAGTAGAAGAAAGAATAATTGGTCATATTCTGCACATATTTGGAAGGTATGTAGAATGACATCATAAAGAAAATATCTCAGTATAAACAACCAAATTATTTCAATGCAGAATTTCTTCGTCATTATATAATATCAAGCATTCTAAAGAATGAAGTAAAAACATTAAGATGACTTACTTTACTGGTCAATGTATTTATTTCCCGTTCAGCTTTATGCAATTTATTGGTTAAAACAGTATTTTGTTCATTGCTTGATTGTAGCTCTTTTTCCAAGCGTTCAGACTGTAGTTTAACTGACTGTTTTTCAGCCTTTTAGTAAGACAAAATATTTAAAATTTTTAAATTTTGGATTAAAAAAAATCCAAAAAATTGTATTTTTATACAAAAATGAAGCATTATTTAAAATATGTATAATCCTTATTATTTAAAATCTCAGCAAAATTAACATATACTAAAGAAAAAATATTTTTCTCAAAGTAGTTGGTAGGATTAAAACGAAAGATGTTTGCACCAAGAACTATGCAAACGAGGTATCTGGAACAAACATATCAAGAGCCACCAATGAAATAAAACTCATATATTTCTCCTATGAATGCCCTCATTTAATACTTTTTTACTCTTATTGCTGACATAATTCGAACAAATATTTTGGGGGGTTCCAAATCCATAACAGATATGGAAAAGCATATTGGAAGGAGAAGAGGCCTTATTTATAATAGTAAGAAGTAAAAATTGAAAATCTAAAATCAATGGAGTTTTTTTTTTAATGAGATATAAGAAATAAGAATCCTCAACTAATTTGTAACCTGTGGAAGTATGGGTAAAGAGCTCAATGGCTCTTAACCTAATCACATTATAAAGATTCATAATGAACTGTGAAGTTGTCACAAAAATTTCTGGTTGGTAACACTCAAAGTACTCTTCAGCTAGGGAGGGAAAAATAAACGCTTTTTAAAAATATTTCTACTCAAAATACTTAAAATAAAAATGTCTGGCATTTAAAGCAAAAGCTTCAGTTTTGTCTCATCTCATTTCCTATATATTTTAAATATAATATAGGAGGGTAGTTAAATAATTCAAAAAAAAAAAAAGACTATTTTCCTCAAATATAAAATAATATTTTCTGGGTTCACTGACAGCCAAAAAAGTCAAAGGCCAAAGAAGAAAGAAATGCTTGCTGTCATGTGCTTATTTTCATCTCATCTGATAAAATTAAATATAGGCCCTTTTGAAAATGTCACAAATGAACAAACCTCCCATTTTTTGTCATCATTTAGCTTATCCTGAAAGTAATCACTCTAAATGACCTAAATGACTGTTTTTCAGCCTTTTATTGAAACAAAATATTTAAAAATTTTCTCCTAACGTTTTACAATTATATAAAAATAAAGTAAGCCAGCACTATTTAAAGTAGGTGTAACCATACTACCCAAAATTATTCAAAATCTCGACAATATTAACACATTACATATACCATATTCAGTTGCAATCATCCACTTATTCTATAATTATGTAGATACATCAAGGATAAAAGGATGGCAACATAAGCAGTCTCACTCTGAATTGCATCATGTCTAAAAACTAATGATACTAATGACTATAGCTCAGGACCGAATATTCTATCAAAAACTTCATCCAAAAAATATGTATATATATATGACTTATCTTCAAAACATTTCATTATACTCCTTGTACCAGTATGTTAGCTGGGCAAAAAAAAATCCCTATTTTTGGATTTGGATATTGGATTTTGATTACAAGCTAAGTACCTACTAATTTTCTTCCAAATCATTTCACAATTATTTGAATGAAAAAAATAAAACATTTTGGACTACTCAAAATAAATCAAAACAAACTAGTATATTTGCTACATGTCAGACACTATGAACTAGGCAGAGTAAGCATATCTAAAAAGATGGTGAAAGGGTCTAGAATATCTTGCCATGTGGTATAAAAATTAATTTTGAGCCGAAAACATTTGGGAATCAACACACATTTTTTTGTAAATGGGGTTTTTTCCTTAACTCCTTTTACCTACCTAAAAGCAGAGCCTTGAAAAAGAACTTAAGTTTTATAAATTCCCTCAAGTAAGGTTTCAGAACCAGGAGTGACTGACTCCTACCATGAGGTCAGCATCAGGATAAGAAATCACATAAAAAGACATTTTCCCTAAACTGTCATGTTTCCAATCTACTTTGCTAAAAGCTCATTTATCTTCACCAAGAGTCCTTTCTTTCCTTCTCCTTTCCCTATTTAAAATGGTTTATAAGTCCCAAATTCTAACTTCCTCCTTGTGACACATTTTTCTGTGAACTCCCATGTACATACATGAATAAAAATCTACCTTTTCTCTTACTAATGTCTCTCGTCAATTTAATTCACAACCCTTAATCACTGAACCTAAGTGGAGGAGGAAAAAGTTTTTTCTCTCCCACAATGGAAACCAGAAATTTTCACCGCCACCTCTTATCCCTCTCTAATGAACTCAGGAAAATAATTCAGTAAAGCGTTATGCATTAGTAGCCAAGGTGAATTTTATTACTCTGGCAAAAAGCTATCACAGAAATATAAGTATGGCATTTCTATTTAATCATGACTTATGATTTTAAGATCTCAAATCCCAGGCTAAGGAAATAACTATCTAGGAAGAAATTTTTTCTGGTTTGAGATGACTTGAGTCTCCAGAAACTCAAATAAGTTATTTTGGATTTTGCATATTCTACTTTGCGTCATTACAAGAGTTATACCATTTAGGGTTGGTGATTCGATTCCCAAACAACAAATAATCCCCTTATAAATGTGGAGGCATAGCCATCACTTATGAATCAATAGTTTTCTTCTGAAAAGAAAGAATATATATACTCTTGGTATTCCACAAATATGTCACATTAGATTGATTAGCATATATTTATGCTCTAAAAATCAGAGGCCTGTGAATTGTATTTTTACGTATGCTATTCTTTTTTTTTTTTTTTTTCCTACTAAAAAGCAATTAAAAGCTTACCTCCAGGGATCTGACTGTAGCCTGCATCTCAGCCAACTGCCGCACCTGAATTCTTTGGACATTTTCTACCTGAGTACCAGAATTCTCTTTTTCAGCCCTTAATTCTGCTACCTCAGCCTCTAAATCTTTTAATTTCTGATACAAATGGACTTTTTCTCGTGTAAGTTGTTCCACTCGTTTGCTGTCTTTTGTGGAATCAAGATTAAGCAGCTGATTACGTAAATCTTCTTTATCTTTCTCCAATCTTGCAATCTAATAATTTGAAAGAAAGCATACAACTTTAAATTATTGAATTTTTAGTTATGAACATGCATTATATGTCAGTAAATTAAAATTTTAAATTGCACAATGTAAAAAACTTGGGTAATAAAATGAAGTATCAAGAAAAAACTCTAAAATGGCACATTCTTCATTCTAACTCAGCATGACTCAAATGTGAGGGCAAGTACCTTGTCCTATTTTTTCCTCTATATCCGTAAGGTGTCTACTACAGGGTTTCATCAGCTGCCAAATAAAATTCAAAATTATAAATAATACTATTAAAATAATTACTAAAATGTCAAGTAGTTTAACAAGTAATCAGAACATTACGGGGGCTTATGCAAGATCAATATGCTGATTACTGCTAAGCTTTTCCTTATGTGACAGTAATTCTTGAGTTATGTCTATGTTAATAAAATTATTCCAAGGCAACTTAATTCACATAGAAAACAACTCCTGCTTGTCCATGTAAATAACTACAAATGTGACTGATGAAAATTTTTAAATGATAGCTGAGAGTTTATTAAGGCCCTAGCTGTAATGATGGCATAGTTCCTAATTCTCAGATTCAAGAAGGAACTGAAAATCATTACTCCAAGGCAGTGAGAAAAGTCCCTGGGGAACTTGTAGAGCATAAACATCGGTGGTCTTCTCATCCATACCAACCATCACTTCCAGATCCCACGGGTCTCCCAATGGTAAGTTTTAAACTGGTTCCTGACCACTGAGGCATCTCGGAGACCCCTCACCTCTGGGAATGAGGGGGCCAAGTTGGCACAGTAAAACTCATTCTTTCCTTTCCTTGATCTCCCAAACTATGTGTCCCCTACCACCACCACCACCACTGCATCTTTACTGCAACCAAAGCTACTCTTTTTAGTTTCCTTTTATATATGAAGTTTCTTCAGGTGACTCAAAGAAAGGATGCTGTTTAAAAAAAGGTTGTAAAAATAAAAATAAAAAAAGGTTAGCCCTGCCTGGTGTGGCTCAGTGGATAGGTGGATAGGTGCCAACCTGCGAACCCAAAGGTTGCTGGTTCGATTACCCAGTCAGGACACATAACCAGGTTGCAAGCCAGGTCTCCAGCCAGGTCCCCAGACAGAGGCAACCACACATTGATGCTTCTCTCCCTTTCTTCTTCCCTCCCTGCCCTTCTCTCTGAAAATAATGAATAAAATCTTAAAAAAAAAAGGATTAGAAACCATGGCTCTAAATACCACCAGGGTTTGTTCTATAGCCAGAATGAGCTCAGAAGCCTCCCTCTAAGCTAAAAGGACATAAAGTAATGCCCTGCAACCTTGGCAAAAGTAGCCCAGGCACAGCTGATTGCTCACACTGCTCTATGTGAACCTAAGCAGTGTGAGTCCTGCGCCCCAGCACAGAATCTGTTCTCATCTAAAATGAGAGGTTAGATTGGAGGCTCTTTAAGATCCTTTCAGTTTTCACAGGTAGTGATTCCAATTTGATTTTGGACATGCTGAATTTAAGACGTCAATGGGAAATATAGGTAGAGCTATCCAGCCAGCAAATATTTTTATCCAGAGAAATAAAATTTTATTAGAAGGCAGCTGTGCAATTCAGAGTCAAGCCCTCAAAAGCCCAACTAATTAGTATCTCTTTCCTATTATTCCTCCTATGCTTTACATGTAAACATTATCCCTAGGGTTTGGTCCCTGACTTGTTTCCCTCCATTTCTCTCTCCTTTCAGCTACTGTCCAAATCACTTTTTCACTCTGGTCTCAGTTAAAATGAATGGCTTGGGCTGGATGATGTGTAAGGTACCATTTAACTTTTGCATAAGGTAACTCATCTAGGTCAGGAGTCAATGCATAAGTCAGATTCAGACAATGGTGCCTTTACTGAATATTTTAATGAGTCCTGAGCTGAGTGAGCTACACATATAATTGCATTTAGTACCAATAATTTCTCTTGTAGTTTTCATATTACATATGGGGTCAGAGAGCTAATGTTCTTGAACAGCATGTTTCCTATATCACTACTTTCTCTAGTAGTCTGGAGAGGCGAATGGCAGAGTCAGGATTATTAGACCACACATTTACAACTCCTAAACCAGAGCTCACTGTTAAGTCATTCCAACCAAAACTGGTAGTCACTGCCTTCTAATTTCTCTATTCACTTATTGTCATGGACAAATACTTACTGAGTATTTACTACATACCCGGCACTTTTCCAGGAAGTAAGAATATATGCATTAGAGGACCAAGCCGACAAGCAAATAAACACAAAACCTGTGCTATCAAGAAGCTTGTATTCAATTCTTGCTATGACACCCAACTTGTCCCAGTCATCTGGGCACAAATCTTGGCCACCTTCTCAGCTCTTCCCTTCTCCTCCACTCTCAATCAGATCCACATGTCACCTTCCTTGAAAGTACTGCTGTGTGCTCAATCCTTTCTCTAAACTTACAAAAGGCTTTATTTGAATTTCTCTTTTATAACATTTATCCAAATCTACCTATATCAGTTACCTCCATGCTTACTTAGCTCTATTTGAGAATATAAAAGCTTACTTGGCAGTAAAGGTCATAATATTAACCTATTTTACTTTTTAAAAATTTGTTGAAGCAAAGAAAACAACATAAATAGATCAGAAACTAGTAATTATTGATCTTCTTTTTAATAGATGGTAGGACCATTCTAATTCCCCAGGGCACCTAAAAGAAAAAGACTGTATATCTAATTGCTCACATAGTCTGTTTTTATTTTCTTTATTATGTAGCATAGAGAAATGGTTAAGAGTACAGATTGATTATCATGATTTATAGTTTAGTCCTGAAGTCAAGTAGTACCAGTCCTGACTTCATTTTTCTCTAATATTGTGTTGGCTACTCTAGTTTTTATTATTTCTTTATGTAAACTTTATCAGTTTGTCAATATCCACAAAATACTTCCTCAGTTTTTAATTGGGATTACACTGAATCTATATATTAAGTTCAGAAGGGCAGGGAGGGAGAAAGAATGGGAGAGAAACATCAATGTATGGTTACCTTTCGCCTGCGTCCAGCTAGGCATCTGGCTGGAGACCTGGCTTGCTATCTGGTTATGTGCCCTGACTGGGATTTGAACTAGCAACCTTTTGGTTCACAGGCTGGAACCTTTCCACTGAGCCACTCAGCCAGGGCTTAAGAGCAGATATCTTAACATTTTTGAGTCTTCCTATTCATAAACATAAACTATCACTCCATTTATTTAGTTCTTTGATTTCATTTATCAGTTTTGTAGTTCTTTTCATATAGGTATTGTGCATTTTTAAAAATATCTTTTATATTTGATAATCAGTACTATGATTAATGCTATCAGGTACTAATAGTAATACCATTTTTTTGAGCATTTACTATGCATCAGGCATTACAATAAACATTTTGGACATTTCAAGTTTCCAGACCTCAGTTTTTTGTGGGTTTTTTGTTTGTTTGTTTGTTTTTTATCTTTTAGAGAGAGAGGAAGGGAGTGAGGTAGAGAGGGAGAGAAACATCAATGTATGGTTGCCTTTCACCTGCCTCCAGCTATGGACCTGACTGGAGACCTGGCCTGCAACCTGGTCATGTGCCTTGGCTGGGAATTGAACCAGCAACCCTTGGTTCACAGGCCGGCACCTTTGTGCCAGCAGCCAGGGCCAGACCTTAGTTTTTAAAATCAAGTTAGTTTACCTTTTTATATTCTTGCTCTTCTAAGTTTCCTCCTTTTCCCTATATGTACTACAAATGAATTTTCTAAATTAATGATAGAATACAAAAACATTGTTATGTATTTAAATTAGAAGGTAACACTTAATATACTCAGATTTAAGTTTACATTTTAATCTATTTTTGGAAGTGATTTCCTTTTCTTCACTCAATGTCTTAAAAAGAATTCTACTCAGACTGAACAAGAGAACAGGAATAATAACAAATGCCTTTTTCAGGTCCCAAGGTTACCTTGGTCATGGGGGTAATAAAAGAAAGATAACAGTGACAAATAGAAAAGCCAGAGCAGACAGCACCTGAAAATGGAGCAGTCAGAATGTTGGGAATGCAAGGAAGGTGGAAATGCAAGCACTGGAATAAAAGATGCCTTCAAACTATTTAGAATATCTATGTGCATATCTGACACTGAAAACGCTAGCATGCTAAAATAAAGTACAGGATCATACACTAAAGGAATTTGCAGACAAATAATTTTAAATAATAATAATATCTAGCATTAATGAAATGCTTATTACGTGCTTGGTACTTGGCCAAGCATTTTACATATATTAGCTGCTTCAGATAGGTACTATTGTTAACCCCATTTTACAGATGAGAACATTGATGCACACAGAAGTTAAATCAGCCCCCAGTGTCATACTAAATGAACATTTAAAAATTTTACATGTTAAAAAGTTTAGTTTTTGAGATATTTTAAACTGCATTCACAGTTTAATTCTAATAAATGAAAGTTCACAAAACCATTCTAAAAGGCTGCCAAAACCAGTCACAGAGAACCCATAATATGAGGTAATTTAATTTTAATTTTGGAGACTTCTGTCAATTGTGATGTAGGTCAAAGTAATCAGAGAAGGGTGCAAGTCAGAGAACTTGGAATATTTTAGATAAGGGAACCATCTGGGTCTAAAGCCCCACTCTAGAGAGAACTTCAGAACTACTAGGACAAAATGGAAGTGTTGTGAGTGGTTTCATAACATGTATTGACACAGGATAAGGGCCACATTCAAAGCACAATGTCAGTTTTGCGCTACCAGTACTGTACGACAAAAGAAATAGCATGTGATAACAGAGAACCAGAGAAGTTCTTTTTGCTACAGGAACCCTGGCTTCTCACCTGCCCCATAAAAGCTAAGGTAGAGCTCAGTCACTTTGGAGCGCATGATGGAATAGTCTCAGGGACTTGTCCGTATGTATTATATCATTCTTGCGGTGCTCACTGCCCCATCTAGAGAGTTTAATCCTTGCCCACTGAATACTCTCGCTTCTTTCATGCATTATTCAGCCTGCTAGGATAAGGACCTGCACCTGCTCTGTGTTGCTCTTCGTTACTATTGTTTTCAGAATATAAAATTAGACTCCTAATAACATAATGAAAATAAAATAGCACCACTTTTACATAACAGCTATATAGGCATTGAGAAACCATGATGTTATCTTTTTCATAAGATAAAGATATCTTCCTTCATATATTCTTTTTAATTCAGAATATCATGAGATGTAAATTCCTGAAGTGCTTCTCAGGAAAACACTAACAAAATCTTCCCGAAAATTTCCCCTGAGAACCAACACACTAAAGAATATTCAGTTACTTCTTTTATCTGTGGAAGTGAAAATACACAAGTATTGTGTGAATCCTTAATTCATGAAAGAAAAACCAATTATTCCAATACTTCAAATTAACATTATATACCAGTTAATTTGTTAAGATTCAGGAATAACAAAGAGCATGCTTTTCTTTGAAGTGTTACACTGCTATTTCATGATCCACAATCATCTCACTAAGTTTTACTGTTAGTGTGTATAGAAGTTGGAGGATAAAGATTAAGCGAAGAAATAAAAGAAAATACCTAGTTCTCCACTAATTAAATTGATCCTGTATAATCAATTGGGAAGTAGATACAAAAGACCTTGACCCTGAACACTCTCCTTGCAGATATCTCACGGCCAACTTCTCTACCTGTCTTTGTCACCTTCTCAGTGAGGCCTTCTCACTGGATGGGCTCTGAGGGAAAGGGGAGCTACTGCAGGGCTTTTAGGTAGCAGAATGATGCTTCTCATCAAGACAAAAGAACTCTGATCATCAGAAAGTCTCACTTTTCTAGTCTCTACTAATTGTGGCTTCTTAGCTAGCTGTTTATTTTCAGATCTCTAAGAATGCTGTAAGACATCCCAATTATCAAATGAACTGACCCCTTAAATTTTTAATAAATATCATTTGGTCTTTCATGGTTAAAAACAGGCCAGCCATCAGATTTCAGACACAGGTTTCATTCTTTAAGAAACAATAAAACTAAGAAACTGAAAGACACAAATAATCATTACCAGATAAACATCATCATTAGGTTTTAAAGGCAAAGTATAAAGTAAAGCATCACTATCCTTTCAGTATTTAGTCTTCAACATACTAAATCTACATTTTAGACTAGAAATCTTTATTATTTCTATTTACGACAATAAAATTTTTATGTGCAGTTACTGTAAATGTTGTAATTCTAGATTCAAACTCCATCATCACATGTAGTATGGATCTAATTATCTCTTGACACAATTAAAGCTGCAGGATGACTCTTGAATAGCATGGCAACTTCAAATCATTGGTTATTTCTAACTTACAACTTAGAGTTGGGATTGGGGGTACCTGATTTCTATTGTTAACTTGGCTGCTGACTTTCTTTGAGACTTCCAGCAAGTCACTTTTCTTGTGCTTCAGTGTCCTCATTTAAAATGGAAACACTGTTACAACAGAAGTGAGATCATATGTGAATAAAGCATTTAAAGCTGTAAAGAATTTTTAAATGCAAAAGCTGATCATGAATATTTATAGTTTTTTGGTACTGTATTATTAATGAACTCAGTCCAAAGTTCATACAGCTTCTTACATACCAAACAATCATGGAACACTTTGTTCACATAAGTCAGCTTAATTCAATTAGTTCTTGGTAAAAGAAAGTGAGTATATTTTAACTCTTGGTTCCCAATAATGACAATGCGATAAATATATCATACAGATGTGCCTGTACATAAAATGTTTCACATAACTACAGACAACAAACTTTTTTAAAAGTTCAACTAGCATTAGATTTCTTATTTGATGATACCAGGATCATTTTGGTATTTCTCTCCATCCTGAAAATTCATCTAAAGCAACATAAAGAATAAGAAATACAAACCCCATTTCTGGAAGTGTGAGGAGACAAATCACAAAATGAGTAGAGAGGCTGCCAAAAGCAAGAGAGACAGAGTAGAAGTGCGCACTGCAGGCAGCAGAGACAGAATGGTACTCTTGCAGGTGTCAAAGAACAAAGCACACTTCTTGAAAGCCACAGGCATACCCTAAGGTATAAACCCTTTGTTTTTATCAGTGGAAACAAGGCACAGGGACTGACAGCCAGTGCTCTTCTAGACGTGGTAGGGTTTCAAGAAGGAGATGGGGACACTGCTAAATAGGGAATCATATAGACAACCTATATTTGCAAAGAGAGAAGTCTTTCTCTGTGGCTATAGGAGAAAATAGACTGGTTATCGCCATTGACTCTGGCAAAATAAAGAAGGCAAAGAATATAAATATCTAACATCCAAAAAAGAACATTCACGAGAAAAATATTGCCATAGAACAGATGAAAATCATGACAAATACTTCACCGTTGTTTAATAAAACTAATTATGCAACCAACACTGAACTGGAATTTATAAAAAATACATAATCAAAGTTTTATTGAGTAGAAAGGTAACTACTATAATCAATCACTCACCTCTGATTCATATTTTATTTTTTCTTCTTCTAAAAGACGTGCAAATTCTTCTCTCTTGTGTTCAAATTCTGATTTGAGAAATGTATGTTCATAGCGAAGCTTATTATATTCAGCTCTATACTTTTCAACTTCCTAAATTAAAAGAAGACTGCAACTTATTACAAATTGTAAGTGAAGTTTATATTTACTCCAAAATAGTTTTGAAAATATAATATTAAATTACATTATATTCAGAGCAATTCTAAATATACAAAATATGCTTAACAAAAGTATAAATAAACCTTGGAGAAGTTCTGATAACAAGTATGCAACACACAGAATTAGTACATTCCTGAGAAGGCATCAATAAAGCCAATTATCATTCAATTAATCTTAATTCCTCACTGATTCTCATAATAAAATATATATATATATATATGGCATGTTAAAGGTTTTGACCTCTGGACTTAATAAAATAATAGTTAAGAATGTAACATACCTTTCAAAATATAATAATTAAAAACTAATTTGATAATAAAATATAAAATACTGTAAGTCAGACAGGATGAATTTTAAGTACATAAAAGATTATTGGGATATTTAGTACAACAACTTAAGGTTCAGTCAAATATTATAATGATAGTTAAATTCAATACATCAGTCTGAGATTATATAAAGCACCGACTCTCCCAACTAACCAGGAACACATGCATTCCCTGGTATGCTCCAACTGAGCTTCCTAACACTCCACAAGTTGCTGGCATTCTGAACCTCAATAAGACTTAGACAACAGAACAGAAAGAAGGAGGAGACACTATTTCAACATACATCAGTATATAAAGTAATAAGGAAGCCTCCCTAAAATACTCAGCTCCCTGGAAATCTTCAGTCAAAACATTTCTCTTCACAAACCAAGAAAATTGGTTTTATGATTTTATTAGAGACATACTTGATATTTCTAAATTTAATCTTTATGTATTTTTTTCATTACTCTTTGGTGCCCTTATACCCCCTTCCCCTGCAATCACCACACTGCTGTCCATGTCCATGAGTCCTTTTTCTTTTTTGCTCTGATATTTTTAAAAGTGCTTTTAGTTAACTTGATCACTTAGACCTAAGTGATTTTGTGGATACCCAAAAATTAAACCTATTCCTATGTTATAATGCTTTGATTTTCGATCAGCTGAATATTCAAACAATGACTTTTAAGCCAGTAAGCCATTTATAAAACAGGAATCTGCAATTATTTTGTGCAATGGCAACATCACTAGCCTACAGCTTTCCAAAGGGGTCCATTTTAGAACAGATAGTACTTATCTGTATGTATAAGAACCAGTATATTTGTTAAATAAGGTAACATACATAAAATATTTAGTATAGTACCTAATATATTTGCTACTTATCATCTTTTCCTGTCCTCTTTATTAAACATTTAGTCATAGTACACCCAGGCTTCATATAAGGAGGCTGATCACAATCTGAAAGAAAACTGCATCAAATTTCTACGTTTCTCAGGTGGCATGAAACTCATTCTTTCATTTCAACAAATATTAATCGAGCACCTAATGTAGGCTAGGAACTGTCCTAGGAACTTGGAACGTAACAGTGAGCAAAACACTGTTTCTCCTCTAAATGCAGTTTACATTCCTGAGATGATAAAGAGAATATTTAAAAAAAGCACACTGCATATTATACAGTATATCTAGAGAAAATATACATGTATAAGAGCATAAATGGTGATTCAAAGGTCTAGCTGTGAAGGAAAAGGCAAGCTGGCTATATTAAATGCAGGCAGAGCTTGGTCAAAGTAGGCCTCACTGAGAAGGTGATAAAGACAGACAGGAGAGAAGTTGGCCAAGAGATATCTGGAAGGAGAGTGCTCAAGGTCAAAGCAACAGCTAGAGCAAAGACTTGAATTGCACCATTTCTGGAATGCTAAAGAAGCATTAAGCAGGCCAGTGTGGAAGGAGAAAAGAAAATCAAGGCGGTAACAGGGTCTGATCCTGTGCAGCCTTCGAGGCCACTGGAAGGGCTCTGAGTACAAGGGGAGCTACTGCAGGGCGTTTAGGTGGCAGAATGAAGCTTCTCATCAAGCAAATTTTCAGTCACATCAAGATACACGCACAGTTCTTTCTGTATAAGTAAGTTACTTACTTCATTCAGACTCCTAAAACGCTCTCTCATCGGAGTTTCTAATTCTTGTTGTACTTGGGCTCGTAACAATTCCAAGTTCTGTGGCGTTAATACCTAATGTGCAGAGAAATACAAATGATTCTATACATGAAATCATAAATGTTAAAATCTAGAATTTGTCAAATTTCAGTCTACCTTCTAATTATGACAATAACATGCAATTCATAGAAATTTTACAATATATCTTATTTTTAGAATAATCTCTACATAAATAGGACCATTATTGGAAACAGTAACTTAACATCAGGCTCTCCGAGATGTCAAAAATTCTATTCACATGAAGTAAAGACAGTCACTAATTATTACCATTATGATTGTTAGAAATAACTATGTTGGCAACTAAGGTTATCATGTTGGATACAATGGCTGATAGCGCATTTTCTAAAATTAGTAAAATAAAGGTGTAATGATTTGGTATACCAGAGAGAATTCTTCAGACTTATTTTCAATCAGAATAGACTACTTTTTACTCTGATCACCAAAACTAACTTCGGTTCCTCCCTGTTATACTCTTTATAAAACTCATCTTTGATAAAGTAATTAAATATTTTAGTAAGTTCCTTGAGGGCACATAAAGTCTTTATTCACCATAGTGTTTATACCCCACACTAATGCCTGACATATAAAAACCACTCAATTATTATTTGTTGAATGAATATTGGTTGTAAAGAAGAAATCTAGTTTGCTCTTATATTAATTTCTGAAAACTAATAATAATGTTCAGTTTAATTCATTCATTTATATTTATCAATATTCCAAATTTCCAAACATTTTACTGATTGAATGCCTACTATATACGAAGTATAAAGCATTGGGCAACGTCCTATTTCCTATATAACATAGTTTTAAATACCTAACATGCCTTAACTTCTTTAATCTGCAGCAATATACAATGTAGCTACATGATCATCCCCTTCTTTAAAAAACTGAAGCACACAAAACAAAGATTGATGACCAGAGGGGAAGTGGATGGGGGCAGGGGGGAGAAGGGGAAGGTTTTAGCCAAGGAACTAGTTTAAATGACCCAAGGACATGGACAGCAGGTTGGAGACTGACTATGGGAGAGGAGGGCAGGGAAGAGCAACTGAGACAACTGTAGGGGGAAACCTGGGACAACCGTAAAACAGCAACAACAGAAAAAGGCAAAAAAAAAAAAAAAAAAAGAGTAGCTTGTGTGGATAAAAAGATAATGTTGAATAACTTTCTTCATGGATTATCAATTATGTGTTTTAAACTTTTAAAGGGCTATTATCGTTAAATGTTTAAAGTTTGAATGTCATGATTTGAAAAACACTGAGGCACACAGTCTAACTTTCTAAAGCCTTCTCTCTCCTCATAAGAACTCAAAAGCATACTGAACATTTTTGCACCTTGCTTATTCACTGGAGGTTTTTAAGCTGAAGAATGATATCACCATATATATTTTAGGAAGAAGCCAAATGGATTAAAAGCTTTGGTGGGAGAGAACTGGTGTCTGTAGGAAAAAGAAGCAGTGAGTGGAGCTAGAGAAACCAGACAGAAAGCTCTTGTTAAAACCTGGTTTATGATGTCTAGAATCTGGATGACAGTATCAAGAGTCCAAAACAAAGGGGGGTAGTAATAAATGAAATTAATTTAAAAATTAAAAAGATTAACAGGTAAACCTTATTTTGATCTGGTTTCAAACAAACTAATTGAAAAATAAACCAACAAGCAAAACCGCAGGATATCTGAACAGAGATATAATATGAAGAAATATCAATCCGCCCTAGCTGGGTGGCTCAGATACTTGCAGCATGGTCCCGCACACCAAAAGTTGCAGGTTCAATCCCTGGGTGAGGTGTGTACGGAAGGCAGCCGAACAATACTTCTCTCTTACGTTGACATGTTTCTCTGCTTCTCTTTGTCTTTCTCTCCCTCTCTCTCCAACCCCCTTCTCCTTCCTCTCTCTAAAATTAATAAACATACCCTAGGGTGAGGATTGAAAATAAATATTATTCCTTAAGTACTTCTAGGTATGGTGATGTGATTATGGGCATTGCTTTTAAAAGTGCACTTGCCTAATATATAATAGAGATGCATGTTACCAAATTGAAAAAGATTATCTACCAGTATTAGCAGAGACAAAAACTAAACACCAGGAATTACAGTAAAGATAGATTGGTCATTGGCACCACTCAGAACAGGAAGCTAATGCTCTAAAGCCCAAACTCTGATCATTTATAGAAAAAAAGGTTTTATGAATTAAAAATCACAGTTCATCATGAGTAAGGGGCCTGGGATCATTGGTCTTGGTAATTAGTCAAGTGAGATAAAGGCAGTAAATCATTATTCTAGGTCTTCCTAGACTTACTGTCTTTCAGCTTCAGGGCTCAGGAACTAAAACACAACTTCCCCAAGGTTAACAGAAATCCTTAACAGAAATCCAAAATCCACTAAGCATAATACTTTCCAGTTCTACCCACATTGTTGCAAAGAGTAGGAGTTCCTTCTTTCTTTCTGCTATGTAGTATTCCATTGTATAAATGTACCAAAGGTTTTTTTGGTCCATTTACCCATTGATGGGCACTTAGGCTGTTTCCAGCACTTGGCAATAAGCCAGTCAGTGAAAGACAAATACCATGTGATCTCACCCATTACAGGAGACTAATGAACAAAACAAACAAGCAAGCAAAACAGAACCAGATACATGAATACAATGAATAGACATTCAGTGGGCAGAAGGGAGGGGGAGTGGGAAGTGGGGAAGAGGAGGTAAAGAAGGAGAGCAGTTTAGTCAAGGGACTCGCATGGAAAAACCATGGACATGGATAACAAGTGGGACTGACTTTGGAGGGAATGGGTGGGTGGGGAAGGGGAGAGAGGGGAGGGGAAATGGGAGAGATGTAATACAACAACAAAATTAAATTTAAAAAACAAAAATAAATAAAAATTAAAAAAAAGAAATCTGAAATCTGTATCTTGTCACCTTGGTCTAGGCTGTCACCATTTCTAGCTGGCTCGGGGAGTTAATGAGTAATAGGAAAAAGGGCTGAGGCTTACAGGACAAGCTCTGAAGAAAATGGGCTGGGGCTACATGTTGGCTCCATACTGGGTTAACCAAAAAGTTTGGTTTTTTCCTGTAAGATGGTTCTAGTAGCACTTAGTTGTGATTTGAAACCATTTTATTAGACCGTATTGTGACAGCTATCATATTAGTGTGCATTTTAAAAATGTATCAAAATTGGTGAATTTTTGTGTAGCCATTTTAATATTAACGATGAAAGAAAAATACACATTTTCAGCATATTGTGCTTTATTACTTCAAGAAAACATAACTGAAATGCAAAAGAGGTTTGCATAGAAGGTGCTATGACTGAGCAAACAAGCCAAGTGGTTTGTGAAGTTTCATGTCTCTCTGGATCATGCTCCATGGTTGGGTAGACCAGTTGAAATTGAAAGGATTCAGATCGAGATAATAATCGAGAACAATCATTGTTATACCATATGGGAAATAGCCAACATGCTCACAATATCCAAATCAATAGTTATTGGTGAAAATAAAAATTGTACTTTTATTTTACAGAAAAACACTAAACAGACTTTTTGGCCAACCCAATATTAAAGCAGGACTCTTGGTTTCAGTTGGCCATTCACTTTGTGGTCAGAAAAACATCTTAACAATACATGTTACTAGGTTATCTTGCTGTACAGGGGTAGAAGATATATACCTTGACTCTTACTCATTGTATGCTATTATTATTTCTGCTCTCTTGGTTATTTATCTCCCTCAACACCCACCCCACAGTCTAACAGGCCCTACACTAGGCATTTTTATAATGGTTAACAAGGTCCTACATGAATTCCTTCTTATGGCTATTAGTTGCGAACTACTATACAAACCATTTGTTTGGTTTTTAATTAAAGACATTTTCTGAGGAGTCTTAACTCCTTGACTTCATATATTCTAAAATGTTTAGGGTTGAAAATATAATTTGCTTCAAAATACGAGGGGGGACTCAAAAATACTGAATTTATTAACAAAAAATAGTGTATTTATTCTTGCATGTTTAAACTTCACTCACCTTCAAAGTACTCTCCATTTGATGCAATACACTGATCTAGACATTTATTCCACTGACCAAAGCAGATTTTGAACTTGTTGATTTTGATGTCTTTTAGTGCTTCTGACATTTTTTGTTTCACCTCTTCCACATCAGCTAAACATTTCCCTTTGAGGACATTTTTTCATCCAGAGACACAAAAAGAGTCACTCGGGCCAGATCAGGTGAATGGCAGTGGGGGTGTGGGGAGTAGGAGACACAGGGTCATACTTTTTGGCCAAAGGCTCCTGAACACTAAGTAACACTGTATGAATTTAATGGTAGATTAGACAATGCAGAAGAAAGTGCCAGCAAACATGAAGACATGAAACCATCCAAAATGAAACAAGACTAAAAAAGGTTAAAAATACGTAAGCAACATCAGTGACCTATGGAAGAAATTTAAGTGCTTAAAATCAGAATACCAAAAGGAGATGAACAAGGAGGAAAAAAAAATATTTTATGATGTCAAAAAATTTGCTAAATTTGCTAAAAACCATAAATCCACAGACCAAAGAAGCTCAATATAGCCCAACCACCAGAAAGATGAAGAAAAGTACAAGAGTATGTTAAGTAAATTGCACAATATCAGCAATAAAGAGAAAACCTTAAAAGCAGCCAAAGTGAAAAGACATGCATACATAGAACAAAGTTAAGAATAATAGCAATTTTCTTATATGAAACAACATAAATAAGAAGACAGTAGAACAACCTTTGTAAAGCACTCGGGGAGGGGATCTATCAACATAGAATTCAATACTCAGCAAAATATCTTTTAAAAAATGTTATATATACATATAAGTTGAAATTTTTCTCACTTACAGTAGATCTGCTCTATGAAAAATGTTAATGAATGTCCTTAAGACAGTAGGAAAATGATACAGATGGAAACAGGTTCTATACAAAGGAATAAAGAACACTGAAATTGGAAACTACATGGGAGTCTTATGATCTATGAGGTTTCTAAAAAGGGGTCTCTAAACATTTTTTATGATCTAAAAGTCTTGTTAAAAATAAGCATACACATAAAAATATCTATCTCACCACCCACCTATCTCTCTCAAAGCACACATACACCAGACATAGAATTAGAGGACTTTCTTCATGTGATTTTAGAAAGAAATCATGCTGTGTCTTAAATTTCTAATGGAATACTGCCGATACATGTCTCAAAAGAAATTTACAAGAAGATTCATCAAATAATAGTCTGTGTATCATTACCTATATTAAATCTATAAAAACAAATCTTAACTCCAACACTTGTCATATTAGTAATATAAACAGACCAATATTTTCCAAAGAATGTTTTAAGAGGGCAAATATTACTATCAGTTATTCTTCGCAAACTAATGACTGAACTGAGTAATAAGTTTTTCTCTGAGCTTTCATATAGTTTCATTGTCTGGCACAAAGAAACCATATAAATTTTTGACAATTTTTAAATAACTTTTATCATAAATATATAAAATGATTCCATTTTTTTTCAACTTTTGCTAACATGTTACATAATAGCAATATAATAACAGGTAGACTTGCAATCAAGAGAGAGGCAGAAGTAGACATGCTTCATCTCCTTGCACAACTATAACAAGGATCATAATTAACCTGAAAACAAAAAACAGCCAGAAACGCTAGAAAATCTAACTGTGTGCAAGCTCAAAACCAAGGATTTAAAGTTGTCATATTCACCCAGATAGGTAGGAGGGGCAGAGAGGACTCCATGTGACAGCAGTAAGACAGAGATAGCGGCCAGCGAAGCTGGACATGTGGCAAAAAAACTGGAAGGGATACCTTGGGAAAGAGGGGTGCCAGCCCCAAGCCAGACCAAACAGCCCAGGATTCCAGCACCAGGAAAACAAAGCTTCATAGCTTCTCACTGTAAAAACCAGTGGGGAGTGGAGCAGCGGAAGAAACTATTGGTCTCTCAGGAGAGTCTGTTTCAAGGGCCCACATGGTCCTGAAGAAAACACAAACCCACACACTCTAGGATTCACCACCAGGGCAGCAGCTGGAATGGTGCCAGTCACACACACGGGAAGGGGTGAAATGACTGAAAACAGGTTAAGCACCTGGTGAACCACCGGAAGCCAGGTGGCAGCACTGTCCCCTTTCTGAGACTTGCCACACAGCCAAAGCAATGAAGCAGGTCATCATCCCACAATGGTGAATACCTAATTTGCCCTACACAACTTAACAGGTGCACTAAAACACGGCGTCAAAACAGCCCTACGTAATACACAGAAACAAACACAGGGAAGCTGCCAAGTTGAGGAGACAAAGAGATATGGCCCAAACAAAAGAACAGAATAAAACCCTGGAAAAAGAATGGAACAAAACAAAGATAGACAACCTAATAGATGCAGAGTTCAAAACACTAGTAATAAGGATACTCAGAGAACTCACTGAGTACAGCAAAAGGATAGGGGGAAAAAATGAAGGTTACACCAAGTGAAATAAAGAAAAATCCACAGGGTACCAACAGTGCAAGGAAGGAAGCCAGGATTCAAATCCATGAACTGGAAGGAACATAAAGAAGAAATAAACATTCAATCAGAACAGAATGAAGAAACAAGAACAGAACTAAGTTGACCCTGGGACATCTCCAAAACTGTCAACATCTGAATCATAGCGGTACCAGAAGGAGAAGAGGAAGAGAAAGAAACTGAAAACTTATATGAAAAAATAATGGAAAAAAAAAAAAACACCTTCCTTAATTTGGCAAAGGAAATAGACATAGAAGTCCAGGAAACACATAAAGTCACAAATAAGCTGGACCCAAAGAGGACCACACCAAGACACATCATAATTAAAATGGCAAAGGTTAAAGATAAAGACAGAATATTATCTACAAAGGTGAGCCCATAAAACTAACAGCTGATTTCTCGAAAGAAACTCTACAGGCAAGAAGGGCCTGACAAGAAGTATTCAAAGTGATGAAAAGCAAAGACCTACAACCTAGATTACTCTATTCAGCAATGCTATCATTTAGAATGGAAGGGCAGATAAAGGGTTTCACAGACAAAGTAAAGCTAAAGGAGTTTGTCATCACCAAGCCATGATTATATGAAATGTCAAAGGAACTTATTTAAGAAAAAGAAGATCAAAATATGAACATTAAAATGACAATGTCCCCTGGCTGATGGCACAGTGGATAAGGCGCCTGCCTGGGAACCCAAAGGTTGCTGGTTCGCTTCCCAGCCAGGGCACATAACCAGGTTGCAAGCCAGGTCTCCAGCCAGGTCCGTAGCTGGAGCCAGATGAAAGGCAACATACGTTGATGTCTCTCTCCCTCTCTGCCTCTCTCCCTTCCCTTCTCTCGTAAAAAAAAAAAAAAAAAAAAAAAAAAGTCAGCTTTTTCCTTCTCATTTGGTCAGGAGCTGGGGATTTTCTCCATCTGTTAACTCTGTATAGGATTCTATCCTGGCTACCTGGTAATACTTGGAGAGTGTTCAGTGTCACCTGAACCCTTTGCAGAAATCTAGGAGGAACTTCAGGCTGTGACACTCAAGCTGTCTCAGAACTACTGGCAAACTTGACAAGTTAACTTGACTCTTAATCCTGGTACCAACTTCCAGTCTCTTCCACCAGAATGTTCACCTCAACAGGAGGACAGAGAAAAAAGCTCCCAGGGGCTGGGGCTGGGGCTGAGTCAAGGCACACGCTATGAGCAGAGACGTGGAGTGAGGACAGTGTTGAGCGCTCGCAAAGAAAGGATGCGAGAGATGTTGCAAATAATTAGATACCGCACCTAGTCTCTGCTTCAAAAAGACCCAGAGGAGAGAAAACTTGAGCTTGAAGCAAGAGCCAGAAGATTCCAATGTAGCTGTCATTACTGCTATTATCATGGAGATACTTCTTGTGTTATCCTCATGGAGAATAATTACGATAAGAAGTTTTTTTGCCATAAACCTTACCTTTGTACTTTTTTCTAGGTAATTTTAAGGTTGTTAGGCAGCATCTTGGGAAAGCTCTCTATGCTAGGATAGACTGTAGGCCAGTATTTTGATAATGTGTGATTGAAGTTCTATGATGTCTTTTTCTTGCATCTTTTTCTTGTCTACTTCAATGCCAGTGACTGAAAGGGATATCTAGAATTAGAAGCAAGTAACTTGGGCAGAAGGAAAAAAGAAAAAAAAAAAAAAAGAGTAGTTCGGGGTTTGGTCGTGAAAAACAGAAAAAAAATAGGTGGTTTGGTTCATGCATAATGATTGCAGGATGCATTAAGTAGATTCTCTGCTTTTCAAAAATTTAAATTGTAACAAGTTTTTTTATGTGCTATTTCAGTGTTTAGTAGCAAATGTATACATAGGATATCTTATTAAAATTTGAGACCTTTCAAAATGAAAAATAACTAAATAAAATGACAACAAACACAACTATCAACAACTGAATTTAACAAACAAAGACAAATCAAGCAAACTAGAACAGGAACAGAATCATAGACATGGAGATCATCTGGAGGGTTACCAGCAGGGAAGGGGAAGAGGGAGAATGAGGGAAAAGGTACAGGGATTAAGAAGCATAACTGAATGGCACAAAACAGGGGGATGTTAAGGATAGTATAGAAAATGGAGAAGCCAAAGAACTTATATACACAACCCATGGATGTGAACTAAGAGGGGATGGGACTGCTGAAGGGAAGTGGGCACCAGGCAGAGAGGGGCAAAAGTGAAAAACTGGGACAGCTCTAATAGCATGACCAATAAAATATACTTTTAAAAAATAGCTAATATGTTCTAATTATTTACAACATCAAAATACCATACTAACTCTTTCTATGAATTGTCTTATTTCATCTCTAAAATCATCCTGTGAGCCAGGAACTATTACTATTCCCATTACAAGTACATATGACCCTCTTAGTCCATAAATAAATGTGTTTTATATCATTTTTCTATAAAAGTCAAAAGGATATTAAATTAACTCAGAAAATGTGTTTTGCAGGTAGAAAATATGTGTATTTTTAAAAAGATTTTATTATTTCCAGAGAGAGAGGAAGGGAGAGAGGCAGAGAGGGAGAGAGACATCAATATATGGTTGCCTTTCACCTGCCTCCAGCCATGAACCTGGCTGGAGACCTGGCTTGCAACCTGGTTATGTGCCCTGGCTGGGGACTTGAACCAGCAATCTTAGGGTTCACAGGCCGGCACCTTTATGTATGTTTTTAAATAGTCATCTTTCATAAACCTTCATTGAAATATTTCTTGCTGATCTTGCCCAAATTTAACTCACAATTTGTACAAATTGCAAACATCCATTAAAACAAATGGCTAAACTTTACACATACACACACACACACACACACACACACACACACACACACACACAGAACCACAGCCCTGGCTGGTGTGGCTCAGTAGACTGAGTGTTGGCCTATGAACCAAAAAGTCACTGGTTCAGTTCCCAGTCAGATCAGGACACATGCCTGGGCCAGGTTCCTGCTTGGGGTGCACAGAGGCAACCAATTGATGTTTCTCTCCCTTTCTTTCTCCCTCCCTTCTCCCCTCTCTAAAAATAAATAAAAGTTTTTAAAAATAAAAAAACTTTAATAGCACATGTGTATATATATGTATGAATGTGTGTATATATGCGACAATATATGTGCACAGGGTGTGCATGATAAATTGGCAATAACATTGCATCTCCTTATTTCACATGCTTTTCTTATTAATTTTGAAAAACTGCTTCTAAGGTTATGATTTAACATCATTGTTTCAGATACAAAGTATTAAATTCTGAGAGCAACTGTCGTGTCAAAGGAATACAATGTTAGAGCAACTATAATTTCTGGACTCCATGCAGGGCCAACTGCAAAGGAAATTGTGGACTTCAACAACATCCCTTTACATACAGTTGACAACATGAAAGTATATGATGCTGATCCTGATATCACCACACCAAAAAGGAAAATGCATAAGGTATGCAAGGATCACATAAGTCCAGATATTGTACACAATATCCAGGAGATCGTTAATGAAGAACCAGGAAAGTCAATGTGCTCCATAGCAAGAGAACTGCAGGGTCCTGGCTGGTGGCACAGTGGACAAGGTGCCAGCCTGAGAACCCAAAGGTCGCTGGTTCAATTCCCCAGTCAGGGCACATAACCAATTGCAAGCCAGGTCTCCAGCCAGGTCTGTATCTGGAGACAGGTAAAAGACAACCATACATTGATGTCTGTTTCCATCTCTGCCTCTCTCCTTTTCCCTCTCTCTAAAAATAATAAAATCTTTAAAGAGAGAGAGAGAGAGAGAACTGCAGATGTCAGGTGCAATGGGTCCTAAGGTCATTGCTGAAGGTATCATACAAATCATATGTTCTTAGAAGCCAGATTGTGACACAGCAAAGGAAAGGCGCTTTGAAAAAGCGCGGAAACCACTAACAAAATTGAAAAATCCCAAAGGAAAAAAACTCTGATTTTCTTCTCCAGTGAAAAGAATTTTCAGCAGGACCAAATAGCCAACAGAAGAAACAACAGGTGGCTCTGTGAGAACTTTAATGAAATCCCAATTGTCATGAAAATGAAATTTCCTACTACAGTGATGGTGTTAGGTGTTATCAGCAACGAAGGAGATAAAGTGACCCTGCATTTGTTTCCACAAGGCTTTAAGGTGACTGCTGATGTTTATCTTGATGTTTTGAGAGAAGTAGTTGTACCATGGATGAGGCAAGTCACAAATGGAAGTCATTTTATCTTCCAACAAGATGGTGCACCAGCACAGAACACCAAAAATGTGCAAGAATTTCTCAGTGTCAATGTTCCTGAATTCTGGTCAACGAAATCTGGCTGCCTAGTTCACCAGATGCAAATCCTTTAGACTATTATGTATGAAACATTTGTGAGAGAGCAGTTAATAAACAACCTCATTCCAATAAAGAGGCTATTAAAGCTAAGATTGAAAACATAATGATGTTCATGGATAAAGAAAAGTTAATTAAAGTGTGCTCAAGATTTCAAAGTCGAATTGGGTCTATTATTGCAACAAATGGAGACTTTTTTGAACAATTTAAAAAATAATGACTATGTTTATGTATTTACATATAAGAATAAATTTATTTCAAAATATAAAAATATAACTTTTGTGGTATATTTTTCTAAAATTTTACCACTTTATCATGTATCTATGTATATATACACACACACACATATATACACACACACACACATATATAAAATAAGCTAAAGAACACCCTGGCTGGTAGCACAGTGGATAAGGCGCCGGCCTGTGAACCCAAAGGTCGCAGGTTCGATTCCCCAGCCAGAGCACATAACCAGGTTGCAAACCAGGTCTCCAGTCACGTTTGTGGCTGGAGGCAGGTGAAATGCAACCATACATTGATGTCTCTCTCCCTCTCTGCCTCTCTCCCTTCCCTTCTTTCTAAAAATAATGGAATAAAATCTTAATAAAAAAAATAATAATAAAATAAAATAAAATAAGCTAAAGAAGCATGCAATATATATATACATATATACAAACCAATATATGTAAATCTATACATATGTGTGTGTGTGTGTGTGTGTGTATGTAATGCATGCTTCTTTAGCTTATTTTTGCCGACAAATATCACATAAAAACTAGGTATGTTTATCTTGAAAAATAGAAACATCAGCATATAAATTATATCTTTTAGCAAACATTTGGGAAGTTATTATATGGAGAAATGACCAAAGCTATGTTGTGTAAGCCCAAGGAACTTTACAGTAACAGGGAGGATGATTTCATTGCAGTATGAGAGAGAAAATGCTTAACATACTCCAATTCATAAATGGAATTGGATTACTTTAAAAGTTCACTAGGTTCTCTAGCACTGAAAGCACCGAAACAGAACAAAGTGCTGTGTGTTACAGATGTTACAAAAAAGGGAGCTGTACTTTGGATAGCACATTAGTTTCCGAGGGCTGTGATGACAAAATAGCACAAATCAGTTGATTAAAAACAAAAGAAATTTACTGTTGCACAGTTCAGGAGTCTAGAAGTCCAAAAGTGTCAGCAAAGCAATGCTCCCTCTGAAAAATCCTTTCTCGCCTCCTCTAAGCTTCTGGTGGTATGCGAGCAATCCTTGGCAATTCTTGGCAGCTACAGTACTTCATTCTCTGCTTCTGTCATCATAGGACATTTTCCCCTTCCCACCTCTCTCCCCAACCCATGGGTCTGTTTCTGGGTCTGCTCTCCTCTTCTTGTAAGGATACCAGTCATGTTGGAATATGGACCCACCATACATCCACTGGACCTCATCGTAGCTATGTCTGAAAAGACCCTATTTCCAAAATAAGGTCACATTCTGAGGTGAAGGGAATTAGAACTTCAATAGATCTTTTTGGGGAAAATAATTCAAATCATAACAGAACTATATAATTACCAACTCTAATGAGGCTCTAGATACATCTAAGACAAGAAGTGAAACCTTATATATGAACATAACAATTCTGACTCATTAATTTATTCTATTTATTCATGTCATCCATTCAACAAATATTTTCTACATACTGTCCTGAGCACTAGAAAAACACTGAAAAAAAGTTCCTGGCCTCATGGAGCCTGTATTCAAATACAATAAAAATGGCCATCATTTGTAAGTATCTACTGTGTGCCAGACACTGTACTAAAAATTAAGTTATCTCAGTCCTCACCCCTATTAGGTAACAACTTTTATCTCCTTTACTACATGAGTAAAACTGAGGTTGTCATCTTCCTGGGAAATTGACCCTTTTTTGTCATAAAAATGTATTTTGGGTTTTTTTTTTGTCTTTAGTGATAGTCTTTGTTTTGAAATCTATTTTATCTGATGTTAAAATAGCCACTTCAGTCTTCTTAAGCTTACGCCTTGCATGTCCTTGGTAAAAATAAGCATGTACAGATGTTGCTCTCAAGAAATAGAGTAATTTACATTTACAATGCCTAAAGAACACTTTCAGTACCTTAAATTCAGTGCTCACAGATTTCATTCATGTAGGTTTCTCAGTTTTTGCAAAACAAATTCTAAAGGTTTAAGTTACATTTCCCTCTGACATTTGTATTGTTTTTCTTTATTCTGTTTTTTAATGTTTTAAATATTCCTGGGAAGAAAACAGTAAGCACAGTCCAAGTGGTGGTCCTCCCAACTATGGAAGATTTCAGGAAGATACTAAATGACAAACTTCTAACACTACTATTAAAGGAATCCATGAATTGGTTGATAGGCCATACTAGATGACATGAAAGATGGCTTTTTACTTCATCAACTTACAAGTCCAAGATTTAGAATACCTTACTATTTGGCACTAGCTGGTGTGGCTCAGTGGATTGAGTGCCAGCCTGTGAACCAAAGGGTCACTGATTTGATTCTCAGTCAGGCCACATGCTTGAGTTGCAGGCCAGATCCCCAGTTGGGGGTGTGTGAGAGGCAACCACATATTGATGCTTCTCTCTCTCTTTTTCCCTCCCTTCCTTCCTCTCTCTCTAAAAATAAATAAAATCTTAAAAGAAAATAGAATACCTTATATTTGTACCAAGCATTAGATAAACTGAAATACACAATTGGTCCTATTCAGAGATTAAGTGAATATAGGAAAATATCACTACTAATACCTACATTAAGTTAAAATAGAAACTAAGTTTGGTAAATGAAAACCAAATAATGTGAAAAACAACTGAAGAAATTATAGTCTGTATTTTAGTACAAACTATCATTTTCTTTAGATTCCATTTACCTTACAATGCGCACAAAAATTATGTGCACATATTGTTAGTGTCTTTTAAAAAGCTCCTTGAAAAAAAAATCAGTCTTTTTTAGCTTCATTTCAGCTATGACAGTTAAAAATTAGTAAATCTTTTTTTCAAAATATGTAATTGTAGCCCTGGCTGGTAAGGCCCAGTGAACTGAGCACAGGCCTACAAACCAAGAGGTTGAAGTTTGATTCCCAGTCAGGGCTCATGTCTGAGTTGCACGCCAGAGGCAACCACACACTGATGCTTCTCACCCTCTCTTTCTCCTTCCTTTCTCTTCTCTCTAAAAAGTAAATAAAATCTTTAAAAAAAAAATATGCAATTGTAAACTTTTATCAATTCCAACTGGCCTTTCCCTCAATTATTCTGAATAGTGAATTATTATTTAAATCAGCATAGGTTAAGACAATACAAATTTACATAAAATAAGGTTTATGGCTAAACTCTACATGGTAGTGAAAATCGAGACCACAAGAAAGAAAATTAAATTATACCACCAAATTACTTGCTTCCACTACACATCTGACAATTTTTATATTAACTCAAATACATTTTCTTACCTGCAGCTTTATTTCTTCTAAGTCTTTAGTTTTCTCTAACAATTCTCCTTTCAGCTCTTCAAACAGCAGCTGCATTTTTTCCTGATTAGTTTGCTTTTCATTTAACAGGTGCTTGAGTTCATTTTGTGACTTTGTATACTCATCTTGCAACCTGAGTTTAAAAAAAAAAAGAATTCAATTTTAAATGTATTCTTTGCTGTCTAGCTACATTACTTTTTTATATAAAGTCAATCAACACTACAGAAGACCACTATCATATATTCTACCAAAATTGCAAATATCTTTTCTTTAAGAAGTTTCATTTAATTATTAACACTATAGTTTCTGAATGTAATTTTTCTTTGAGGAGAAAAAACAAATTTAGCCACAAAGATACACTTAATTTTATATGTCTTGGCTACTTTAAAAACAATACTTTTATAAATTCATAAGCCATTTGACACTATGCTTAGTTTTGAATAAAGTAATTTTAAAGAAAAATATGTAAGCCCCTGGGTGGTGGTACTGTGGATAAGGTGCCGAGCTGCGAACCCAAAGGTCACTGGTTCCATTCCCAGCCAGGGCACATAACCAGGTTGCAAACCAGGTCTCCAGCCAGGTCTGTAGCTGGAGGCAGGTGAAAGGCAAACATACATTGAAGTCTCTCTCCCTCTCTGCCTCTCTCCCTTACCCTCTTTCTAAAAAAATAATATGATAAAATATATACTTTTTAATATAATAAAATCTTTTAAAAATAGCAAAATATTTACTGGTTTAAGTTTTACATGTATATACAGCAACAAATGTTTCAGGGCAAACATTCAAAAAAATTTTTAAATCAAGTTTCTCACCTCTAAATTTATGTAATTTACCTTGTGTGTTCCTCTTTCAGAGTCTGATAATTAATTTTATGATGTTCACATCGTAACCTTTCATCAATTAACATTTTTTGTAACTCAGAATGAGAACTTGACAGTCCACTGTCTCCACCAGGAGGATAAATGGTAGGAAGAGTGTCCATATTGGTAGGAAAGCTGACAACCATGTGAAAATAAGCTCAAGTTTTCTTATTGTCTTAGTTTTCTTTTCAAGATGATTTTTCACTTCCTTCTTGCTAAAACAGGATCTTGGGAGGTAAATTATACCTGCACAGAAAAATTAACATAATTAACAACCAGTGTATTCCTTCCGTGTTATATTTTTTATCACATTATTGTCCTTATCATTTCAATAAAAAATATGACATGGAGAGTTTCAACTGATTATAAAAGAAAATTCAAAAATTAAGTTGAATAACACCCTAACAAATTTTCTGTTACTTCCACATAAACTTTCTGTGACCATTAAGGTCACAGCTTCAAGTATTAACCTAACTAGAAGTACTGACTTTCCCATTCAGGTATACTCCCACATTCACAAATCACAGATGTTTCCTGAAGTTCCTGGGTTAAACCTCAAGGGTGGATAATAACACAAAATCTATACCCTGAAATCAAGGGAAAATCACATGGAACTTGGTAAGTGGCTGGGGAGAACCATCGTCTTCGTAAAGATGACCTTCAGTATACAACTATGTGTGTAATTAATGCTACAGAGTCTATTATTTGACACAAGGTGAACTGTAGTCAGGCTGCAGATTCAGATGAGAAATTAGTCAACACATAATTAGTCCATGATCACCTCCTACATGAACTCTAAATCACCTCAGTTATTCCCAAAAGCACTGAATCAGGATTATGAAATAACTAAATGTTTGTTTCATTGAAAAATAAATGATTGACAATGTGCTCTTATTGTAAAGAATTACAAATATTTTAATCAAAATAATTCTGCCCCTTCCAAATTCATTAATCTAAAAATTAATATACATTTTTCCTACTAGCATCCCCTCAAGGGGGGTTACTATGAATTACCTTTTCTTACTACAAGAAAAGATTTTTAAACAACAATAAAATTTAAAAATAAATAAAATAAAATAAAATCATGTATGTGTGTAGCTTATATACATACATTTAAGCTTATTAAATAAATTTATCAAATCTGAAAAAAAAAAGATTTTTAGCCTACGCAAATCAACCATCAGATTATTCAGTCTTGCTTAAAGAAACCATTTCTGATAAATTAATGTTATGTCTGCATATTACATCGTAAGATTTTTATAGTAAAACTGGGGTTGTTTTGGTTTCCTGTCAAATTGTATTTTAATAGAGGGAGGAAAGTCTTTCAAGGATACTTCACAACTGACTCTTATAAATGTGCACCAGGAGTCAACCTGTCTGTAGCAGCTGCCCTGCGATTTTTCTGTCTAGAGCACACATCTGCCATAGAATTAATTAACTGTATCATAAAACTGGCATGTAACTCTGATTCTGCTCTTTGATCCAAATTATTTTTAAGAGATAAAAACATACAATAAACCTACCCATAGTTTTCAATAATAGTACCATAAGGCATTATAGGGTTTAATTTTAATCAGCTAAAAGCTTAAACCACCTTAAAAAAAGCCAGACCTACCCTTTAGTTGTACTACTAGGAAAAGAAAAATTTCCAAGCTAAAAAGAACATTTTTTTTCTTTTTATTCCAGATAAATTGACAGTAAATATTCTCACTGACTCCTACTTTAGAATGGGAGTTAAGTCCCCATAGAAATAAAATTCATTAAGAGCTAAACATTTTTGTAAAATAATGTTAAAATGATTTATAACCTCACCATTTGGTACAGGAATACCCTAGTAGTTTTCAGAACTTCACTAATTTCAGACCATTCCCTTCTCAATCATCACCATCATTACCACATGTCCAATTCTAGCTCCTACGTAAACATACATGTATTGCCCTCTGGAATTTTGCAAAACCAGGATATCTCCCCTGTTACAAGATGATGTTCACAATTTCATTACTTTTTATATGTTAGTGTTAATATCAACGAAAGCTAGAAACACTTGCACACAACACCAGTGAGGATCCCACCCAAGCACATGATATATTTCTTCTAACACATACACACATATACACGTTACACACACACGAAACAGTTAATTTGCACACTCACAAAAATCAGTATTAACCTTGTTGGGAAATTACTTATACCAAAATGATAAATCTACTTATCCCCTGGTCCAATTCTAGAAATTTATTCTATGAAAACGGCTGGATAAGTACCCAAAAGTAATTACATAAAAATTTTCTTTGCAGGCAGACAAAATGGCTGCAAAGTAAATGGAAGCTACATCCACTTGCTCCTACCCCCAAACTGTATCTATAGCCGAACTGCCAAGCAGTCAAGCTGAACAATCAACTGAAGCCCACCTGATATGAAATATTATAGCCAAGGGGTATAGAAGATGCTCCGGAGAGACTGGTAAGAGGGGTTGAGAGGCAGAAGGGGAAAGGCCCCCCGACACAGGTAGGGTAGCAGCTGAGAAACCAACAGATATTGGGGCTGTGGAACTCCCTTACCCTAGGTGCAAGGGGTCTGAACCCAAAGCAGGGATCCCAACCCACAGCAACAGAGACAGGAAGAAGAGTCTGTGCAGCATGTGGAGG
Organism: Noctilio leporinus; assembly: GCA_004026585.1. Classification (NCBI taxonomy): domain Eukaryota; kingdom Metazoa; phylum Chordata; class Mammalia; order Chiroptera; family Noctilionidae; genus Noctilio; species Noctilio leporinus. The sequence continues at coordinate 10,245 of PVIW01004842.1, read as the reverse complement.
TGGGAATTAGTGGGGATGCACCAAGCTTGGGAGACTCAGAGCACCCTCTCCCATCAGAGAGAGCACCCCTATCTGTACAGCACTGGCCTGGAGAGTTCATGGTAGGGACTCGGATTGCTGTAAAGACCACACGGCCGCACCCAGGTCCTGCAGATGGGTCTGCTGGCTACATCCCAGTGACTTCGAGAAGTCTTATTTTCTAGGGAGGCACTAGGCAGAGACCCTGACAGTGACTTAACTGAGTGGCTTAGGAAAGAGCCACTCAGTGGTCTCCCCCATCTTGAGAGCACAGTTGGTACCCCTACTCCCACCTGTTGAGCCATTCTTGCTGCTGAGTTCAGAAGTGCCCAAGAGCTGCACAAGGCTGGGATTTTTGGCCCTGACCTGCTGAGAGCAGCCATGCAGAGAGATCAACTGTGGCACAGCGCTGGATTTTTGGCCTGTCCTGCTTGGTCTGGCAGCAAGCTGAGATTTTTGGACTTCGTCTCCTAGGGAGGCTTCTGTTTGGGAGCCCGGTGGGTGAGTGCTGAGCTGCTTGGTTATACTGCAGTGAGGCAAACCCAGTCTCCCTGGTAAATTCAGCCCATACTACCCTGGAAGGTAGAAGTGCCTGCCCACCTCCTACAGGTTTATGGGCAATGGGAAACTGTTTAGATCAACCCTGCCAAGTAGGATGCGCAACACAAGGATTTCCCAAGTGTGAGTCCCTTGGAGGCTATTGTCTGGGACTAGGACAAAGAGCTTAGCTTCCGAAGGAACTCGTACCCTTTGCAATAACATGGATGGAACTGGAAAGTATTATGCTTAGTGAAATAAGCCAGTCAGTGAAGGACAAATATCATATGATCCCACCCATTATGGGACAATAATGAGCAAAACTAACAACAAGCAAAACAGAACCAAGTATATGAATACAAGGAATAGGCCTGCAGTGGTGAGGGGGAAAGGGGTTGGGGGGAGGGGGTAAACAGAGGCAGGGAAGGAGAGCAGCTTAGACAGGAACCTAGTATAAAGGAACCATGGACATGGACAACAGATGGGATTGACTTCAGGGGGAATGGGTAGGTGGGGAGGGGGACAGAGAGGAGCAAAAAGGTGATGGATGTAATACAACAATTTAAAAAAAAAAAAAAAAGAGCTTAGCTTCCTCCTGTAGGCTGGGCCTGTATTAGCCCCAACAGGAGACTCTAGTCATCTGTCCCCTTGAGTCCAGGGCTGCTAAGCTCACTCCTGCAAAGGGGACAGACAGCTGGCTGTACCTAACCTGAATCTGCAGTGAGTCACTGGGGGACTAGAGTGGAAGACTCTGGCAGAGACTGAGGGGTTTGGCTTTGAAGCAGGAGCTACTTTCCCCTCACTGGGCATCAGACTGCATGACCCCCAGGCACGGGACTCATAGCCATATCTCACCTAGCCTGGGCTTATCCACAATCTCTCTTCAGAAGGTTCAGGAAGAAGACTAGGCAACTTAGGAAGAGGCAACGTAGCTGAAAGGTAAAGAAGGACCTCAGGGAGTCTTGGTCCTTTTACAGAGCTGCCCCAGCTTCAGGCTGGAAGAAGCTGACTCTTTTACACAAAGTGGCCCCTCAAACACATGCAAGTCCAGTAGACAGAGTGAATAGCATGGTAGAGACACACAGGGAGCCCAAGGCAGGTTACCAAAACATCCAACAGCAACTTATAACTGAACCCCACTCCCATAGACCCACAACTACCACAACCTCTGGTGGGCTTCAGAAGACACCAGAGCTTGACCCAACTAGCCACACAGCCAGCAACCCAAAGTGAGATTCTTACAGGCACCAGGTCCTTCAGGGAACAACGCAGACTCAAGGGGCAGATCTTACACAAAGTCTTACACACAATGGTCAAGGGTTTACCCATATAGCCTCCCAGACTGAAGTGTTAACTCTACACACAAAAGGGTCAACAGAATTTAAGACTCAACTACAATAGAGGTTGCACATAAGCTATGAGAAACATTCTAGGAACATGGAACACAGGTAATCTGGAAGACTGTGTCACTGAGCCCAACAAGACAACTTTGTCATAGAACCATCCAAACAAGTTTGGGAGACATAGCACATCAACCTCATACACAGAGACCAAATGGGAAGACAAAGAAAAATGTCCCAAATGAAAGAACAAGAGAAATTCCCAGAAAAAGAATGAAAAGAAATAGAAGACATGGAAGCAACCCTTCAGGTGCAAAGTTTAAAATAATGATTATAAAGATACTCAAAGACCTTAGGGGAAGAATGGATGATCTCAGTGAGAACTTAAACAGATAGTAAGCATTATGTCCTTTGACATAAAGGACAAAAAGAACCAGCCAGGAATGAAGAATACAATATCTAAAAAGAATAATTCACCAGAAGGAATCAATAGCAGGTTAGATGAAGCAAAGAATCGAATCAGTTAATTAAAGGACAAGAAAACAGTATCTACCCAAACAGAAAATGAGAAATAGACTTGAGAGAAACCAGCAAAGCCTAAGGGACCTCTGGGACATCAAGCATAACAACACCCACATCACAGAGGTCCCAGAAGGAGAAGAGAGTCATAAGCAAGGGATAGAGAACCTGCTTGAAGAAATAATGGCAGAAAACATTGTTAGCCTGTAGAAGGAAAAGGACACACAAGTTCAGTATGCAAAGATAGTCCTAGTCAAGATGAACCCAAAGAGATCTACACCAAGACTCATCATAAATAAAATAGCGAACAGTAAAAACAAAGACAGAATCTTAAAGGCAGAAAGAGAGAGAAGTTACATACAAGGGGCTTCCCATAAGGCTTCCTTCCCATAAAGCTTCCCACTGATTTCTCAACAGAAACACTTCAAGCCAGAAAGGGCTGGCATGAAGTATTCAGAGTAATGAAAAACAAAGGCCTGCAATCAAGCATACTCTACCCAGAAAGGCTATCATTTAAAAATGAAAGCTAAATCAAAAATTTTCCACATTTAAAAAATAAGTAAATAAAAAGGCTAATGGAATTGATTCCCACCACAAAGAGTAATGCAAGAAATGCTGAAGGGCCTATTGTAAGAAGAAACAGACAAAGACACACAGATACAAATCCTAAAATGGCAATAAATAAGTACCTATTTATAATAACCTTAAATGTAAATAATTCTCTAAGTAAAAGACACAGGGCAGCTAAATGGATAAGAAAACACAATCCATATATATGCCTTCTACAAGAGACCCACCTCACAACTAAAGATTCACACAGTGAAGGAATGAAGAAAAATATTCCATGCAAATGGAAACTAAAAAGAAAAAGAAAAAGAAACAAACAAAAAAACCTGGGGTAGCAACACTTATATCTAACAAAAAAGACTTCAAAACAAATGCCATAAAGAGACAAGGTCATGACACAACACTAAAGGGATCTATCCAACAAGAGGATATAACTCTTATTCTGACCAGAAAGTATCCAGCCATGTTCTATGAAAAACAAAGACATTTATTGAAGATACAAGAAACACTGTACACAGGACAATGATGGCTCAATCCCCTTCAAAGTCACCTGGGGTCCTCACACAGTTCTCTCAATCACCATCAGCTGCCCCATCGTATTTTCCTGAATCTCACTGATGGTCTGAAATCCCTTCCCTTTCAAAGGTGATTTTAGTTTAGGGAAAAGCCAGAAGTAGCAGGGTGCCAAATCTGGGCTATAATGGGGCTGAGTCATCTGGGTAGTTTGTTTTGCCAAAAAAACTCGCATGAGATGTGATACATGAGGAGGTGTGCTGTGATGAAGCTGCCCAAAATTGTGTCCTTCTGAATCAACCGAATAGTTTCAGTGGTAGAATATTAAAGCTTAAGGCAAAATTTGATGCATATTCATTGCTCTACTTGCTCATTTTGAATGCAATGACCACACAGTACACATGCTTACTCAACGTGTCTACTGTAGCCACTGACTAGTTGTTCATGTATGCACATTCCAGTCCACCCTCCTTAGCTGTCAGGTCACATCAGTGTCATATAAACCATTCTTGTTATATTAAAAATGGTTGGACTTTTACTGGACAGACCTCAGTATATGCACCCAAGATAGGAGCACCTAAATATATAAACTTCTGTGGTCTTTAAGGAACAGAATGACGGCAATATAGTCACACTATAAGATTTTAACGCTCCAATATATAGATTTTCCAGACAAAAAATCAACAAGGTAACAGCAACCTTAAACAATACATTAGATTGAATGGATTTAATTGATATTTATAGAACATTTCATCCCAAAGGAGCAGAACTTACATTCTCCTCAAATGCATATAGAACATTCTCAGATAAATCATATGTTATGACACAAAATAAGTCTTAACAAATTCAAGAAGACTGAAATCATATTAAGCATTTTCTAGGCATGAAACTTGAAATCAACTTCAAAAAATAATTCAAAAACATTCAAATACATGGAGGCTAGATAGCACGTTATTAAGTAAGTGGATTACTAATGAGATCAAGGAAGAAATAAAAAATTACCTGCAAACAAATGAAAATGAACACACAACAGCCCCAAATCTACAGGACAAAGAGAAAATAGTCCTGACAGGAAAATTCATACCATTATATGCCTACCACAAGAAGCAAGAAAATTCTCAAATAAAAAATGTAACCCTACATATAACAGAACCAGAAACCAACAACAAACAAAACCCAGAGTAAGAAGAAGAAAGGAAATAATTAAGATCAAAGCAAAAATAAATTACACAGAAGCTAAAAATCAATTCAAAAGATCCATGAAACCAGGCATTAGTTCTTTGAAAAGATAAACGAGATTAAGTAACCTTTACCTAGTCTCATCAAGAAAACAAGGACCCAAATAAATAAAATCTGAAATAAAAGAGAAGTAACAATTGATATCACAGAAATACAAAAGATTGTAAGAAAATACTATGAACAACCATATGCCAAGAAATTGGACAACCTGAGTAAAATGGATAAATTTTTAGAAACATATAATCTTCCCAAACCAAATCAGGAAGAATCAGAAAACCTGAAAAGACCGATAACAACTAATAAAATTGAAGCAGTAACCAAACAATTCCCAGCAAACAAAAGCCCTGGACAAGATGGTTTCACAGGTGAATTTTAACAATCATTCAAAGAACCAACACCTATCCTTCTCAAACTATTTTAAAATACTCAAAAGGAGGGAACACTTCTAAGCTCTTTTCATGAGGTCAGCATCATCCTAATTCTAAAACCAGATAAAATCACAATGGAGAAAGAAAATTATAGGACACTATCCCTGATGAACATAGATTCTAAAATTCTCAACAAAATATTAGCAAAACAAATCCAGCATTACAATAAAAAGATCAGACACCATGATTAAGTGGGACTTATCCCAGAAATGCAAAGTTGGTATAATATTCACAAATCAACGAATGTGATATACCACATAAAGATAAAAACTATATGATATCAATAAATGCAGAAAAATCATTTGATAAAATCCAGCACCCACTGATGTTAAAAACTCAGCAAAGTGGGAATACAGTGATCATACTTCAACATAATAAAGGCCATATATGAAAAACCTACAGTCAACGTCATATTCAATGGGCAAAAACTAAAAGCACTTGCCTTAAGATCAGGAACAAGACAGATATCAGCTTTCACCCCTCTTATTCAACATGGTACTGAGGTCCTAGCTGCAGCGATCAGACAAGAAGGTAAAAATAAAAGGCATCCAAATTGGACAGGAGGAAATAAAACTATAAGTACTCACAGACAACATGATATTTTATACAGAAAACCCCAAAGACTCCACCAAAAAACTACTAGACCTAATAAATGAATTCAGCAAAGTAGCAGATACAAAACCACTACTCAGAAATTAATGGCATTTTTATACATCAATTAAGAAACAATCAGAAAACGAAACTAAGAGAACAATCCCATTTACTATGGCAACAACAACAAAGACAAGTATAAGGTACCCAGGAATAAATTTAACCAAGAAGGTAAAGACCTATCTATACTTAGAAAACTACAGGACAATGAAGAAAGAACTGAAGAAGATACAAACAAGTGGAAGCATATACTGAGTTTGTGGATTGGAAGAATTAACATCATTAAAATGTCCATATAAGCCCTGGCTGGTGTAGCTCGGTGGACTGAGTTTTGGCCTGTGAACCAAAAAGTAACTGGTTCTATTCTAGCCAGGGAACATGCGTTGGTTGCAGGCCAGGTCCCCAGCTGGGGGCGTGAGAGAAGCAACCACACATTAATGTTTCTCTCCCTCTCTCTCCATCCCTTCCTCCCTCTCTGAAAATAAATCTTTTTAAAGGATTACTCTTTTAAGTAATATGAATTGCAGTATTAGCAAACACATGCAAAAATACACTTACACACATACATATTTTTACACATATTTAAAGTACATACTGGATTTGGAAGAGTTAATACAAAAAATTTAAAATATACCAATAGCTTATATAATTATTACATGTTAAATGATAGTATTTTAGGTATATATTATAGCAAATTAAGCAGTTTTTTTCTTCTTTGTTATTTCTTTTACTCTGGAATGCTATTTTGTGAAATATATCACAGAAATGGTACATTGCAAAACTCACTTTTGTGAAAGTTGTCCTACAGACAGTGCCCAACCTATAGTAAAAAATGAATTTGATTTTTGAGTCAGATCCTTCCCACTTCAAAAATACAACTCAACTTTATTTTAAGCTACTAGAACTCCAACTTATTCTTTTTGGAGTTTTCCATCTTAAACAGTAGATTTTTTTGGAGGGGGGTGCTGTGCATAGGTCTTACTTCTTTCAATACCCTCTGTTTTTCCTCTACATGTGTCTTACAAGTTGAAGCCTTCAGAAATACTGGCACTTGCAGTGCTCAGCTGGTCCCCAGAGTAGAAATGATTATGTCTACTAAGTTGAGGTAAGAAATAAAAACTCCTAGGATTTAAATAATCTTGTAGAATATTCTAGTCATTTTTTGAATTTGTGGTTGATTTCCTATGTGGTCCTAAACTAACCACTGAACTATTTAATAAAAGTCTGCTGAGGTAGAAATTAGTTAAGTTCACATTTCAATAATAACATTTACCATAGCTTTAATTCCTTTTCCCAAGCATCCCCAGTTTGGGGGCCTTCATAACTAGAAATGTATATTTCTACTATCTATTTGAAAGGAATCTCATCCAATTTACATGCTAATATGAGAACATATATTGTCTATGTACAGGAATCATATAGTTTAGTAGTTTGCAACTTCCATCCCAAATAGTCTTCATTCTCAGCATCTTTCTAACTTAAAGATGGACTGATTTCTCAAAATACCAACTACCAATTGGTTGCTATTTAAAACATAAATTGCTAACAAAATCTATATATTATACACCCACAAACAAGCACATATTTTGTAACAGTGAATAAGAAAGTTAGCATGTATTCTATGTAATATACATTCACATTTTCTTACTTTTTTCTTCTTTCATAACTCCATTCAATTTTTCTGAGTTATTGCAAGTAACATGATTTTCCCATATTGTGAAATAATTCCAATCTAAGAAAACTTAACCTGTGTTCCTGTTAGTCTCTCTGTTTCTTCATCTTCTTAAAGCAGGCCCTTTAGCATCTCTTGCAATGCTGGTTTGGTGGAGATGTATTCTTTTTTTTTTTTTTTTTTTTAAGATTTTTTATTTCATTATTTTCAGAAAGAGGGGAAGGGAGAGAGGCAGAGAGGAAGAGAGACATCAATGTATAGTTGCGTTTCACCTGCCTCCAGCCACAGACCTGGCTGGAGACCTGGCTTGCAACCTGGTTATGTGCCCTGGCTTGGGAATCGAACCAGCGACCTTTGGGTTTGCAGGCAGGCATCTTATCCACTGTGCCACCAGCCAGGGCTTTTTTTTTTTTTAATGTCCATATTACCCAAAACAACCTACAAATTCAACACAATTCCTTCTAAAATGCTAATGGTATTTTTCACAGATCTAGAACAAATATTCCAAAAATTTATATGGAACCAAAAAATACCCCAAATAGCCTCAGCAATCTTGAGAAAGGAGAACAAATTTGAAGTGATTACAATACCTGATATCAAACTATACCACAAGGCCACTGTAATCAAAACAGTCTGGTCCTATAAGAACAGACACATAAATCAATGGAAAAGAACAGAGAGCCCAGAAATAAACCCACACATTTATGGTCAATTAATTTGACAAAGGAGGCATGAGTATACAATTAAGTAAAGATGGTCCCTTCAATCAATATTGCTGGGAAAACTGGACTGGTACATGCATAAATATAAAACTAGAACACCAAGTTACACCATACACCACAATAAACTCAAAAACAGATAAGAGACTTAAATGTCAGTCATGAAACCATAAAAATCCTAGAAGAAAACATCAGCAGTAAAATTTTAGCTATCTCACAAGCAATATTTTTGCCAATATATTTCCTAGGGCAAAGGCAGTAAGGATAAAAATAAACAAATGAGACTACAGCAAATTAAAAAGCTTCTGCATAGCTAAAAAAATCAGCAAAATGAAAAGGGAACAGAATGTATGGGAGAACATATTTGCCAATGATACATCTGGTAATGGTTGCATTTCTTAAATATATAAAGAATTTATACATCTGAACACCAAAACAACAAACAGTCTAATTAAAAAATAGGCAAAAGATGTAGACACTTCTCCAAAGAGAACATACAGATGGCCCATAGGCATATGAAAAAATGTTCAACATCACAATTATCAGAAAAATGGAAATTAAAACCACAATGAGATATTACCTCACAACTATCAGAACGGTTACTATCAATAAATCAACAAACAAAAAGTGATGGTGAGGATGTGGAGAATATGGAACACTTATTCAATGTTGGTGGGAATGCAGACTAGGACAGCCAGCGTGGAAAAACAGTATGGAGCTCCCTCAAAAAATTACCAATGGAACTGCCTTTTGAGCCAATGATTCCACTTCTGAGAATATATCCTAAAAACCCCAAAACACCAATTCAAAAGAATACTCATATAAGCACTTCTAGTTCACAGCAACACTATTTACAATAGCCAACATATGTAAACGTCCTTAGTTCCCCTCAGTAGATGAACTGATAAAGGTGTGATACATTTACACAATGGAATACTATGCAGCAGTAAAAAAGGAACTCTTACCTTTTGCAGCAGCATGGTTGAACCTCAAGACAATTAAGCAAAGTGAAATAAGTCAGCCAGTAAAAGACAAATGCTATATGCTCTTACTTAGATGTGGAATCTCATGAATGAACAACATCGGCTAATGGACAACATAGAAGCAGAGGCATAGATACATGGAACAGACTTAACAGCTGTCAGAGGAGAGGGGGGAACTGGAAAGTGAAGAGATTAACCAAAGAACATACTGCAGATGCATGACCAATCGACACAACACAGTATGGGAACTGCCTGAGGGGAGGAAGACATGGGCAAAAGGGAAAGAAGTGGGGACAACTATAATAGCATAAACAATAAAATATAATTTTAATATATCTTTTGTGACAACATGGATGGAACTGGAGAATATTATGCTAAGTGAAATAAACCAGTAGGCAAAAGACAAATATCATATGACCTCACTTATAACTGGAATCTAATGAACATAATAAATGAATTTTTTAAATATTAGAACCAGAGATATGGAAACATGGAACAGACTGATAGCTGTAGGAAGGGAAGAGAGAGGGGGGAAATGGTGGAAGGGGACAGGGCTAGTCAAAGAACATGTATGAATGACTCATGAACATGGATAATAGAGACAGGATTGATTGTGGGTGAGAAGGGTAGTCTGGGCGGAGGAGAACAAAAGGAAAGAAAAGGAAATTGAGACAACTGCAATAGAATAAATTATTAAAATAAAATAAAAGGTTTTTTAAAAATTAAATTAATGCATTTTTAAAATTAAAACTCAGAAGTAATCCAAACTTTTATAAACAAAGATACATCTGTACTATGCATTAAAAAGAATGTTACAATAAGATACCACCTCACACCTGTCAGAATGGCAATCATCAGTGAATCAACAAACAACAAGTGTTGGCGAGGATGCGGGGCAAAGGGAACCCTCATACACTGTTGGTGGGAATGTAGGCTGGTGCAGCCACTGTGGAAAACAGTATGGGGTTTCCTTAAAAAACTAAAAATGGAACTGCCTTTTGATCCAGCAATTCCACTACTTGGACTATACCCAAAGAATCCTGAAACACCAATTCAGAA
>PVIW01004841.1:66970-120922 GCA_004026585.1 Noctilio leporinus | reverse complement strand
CCCCTGACCACTGAAGGCCTATTCCTTGTATTCATATACTTGGTTCTGTTTTGCTTGTTGTTAGTTTTGCTCATTATTGTCCCGTAATGGGTGAGATCATATGATATATGTCCTTCACTGACTGGCTTATTTCACTAAGCAGTAATTTCTTATACAATAACACAAAGCTAATCACATCATAATCAAATTGCCTAAAACCAGTGATAAGAAAACCTCAAAAATCAACCAGGAAAAAAAAAAATTGACATACTACATACAGAGGAAGATTAGAGTATCAGAAACAACACAATCAAAGCCAGGTAGCTCAGTTGGTTAGAGCATCACTCTGACACGCCAAAATTGTGGATTCAATCCTCAGTAGGGCACATACAAGAATCTATCAATGAATACATAAATAAGTGGAACAACAAATTAATGTTTCTCTCTCTGTCTCAAATCAGTAAGTACAAATTTAGAAGAACAATACAACAATATACAGCTACAACTGTAAGTGCTAGAGAAAAAAAAAACAATTTAGAATTTTGTCAAGTGGGGTACCTATCTTTCAAGAACAAAAACAAAATTAAGACTTTTTCAGACACACAAAACTGAAAGAATTAATCACAAACAGACCTGCACTACAAAAAGTGAATACCAGATGGAAATCTAGATCTACAAAAGGCATAAAATATACCAAATAGGTACACAAATATATATTATTATTTATACATCTTTGAAAGGCTGCCATAGAAAAAAAAAGAATAACGTATTATGGGACTTAAAACAGATGGAGAAATATTCTACATTTACATGTTTGTTATTTATCTATTTGTTCTGGTGGTAATAAACACTGAAAAATGTGACAAATATAGCAGCCAACAGAATTAGAATTTTCATGTTTCCAATTGTTAAGCAAGTATCAAGGGAAATTAGTCTTTGCTAAAGTAGTTAGAAGTTTAATTTGTGCTATATTTCGTTTCTCATGAAGTTTATGAAGTTTACTAAGATCTTTATCAGTGTGCAAAAGACTGTAAACTCACTTTCCGGCTTTAAACTTTGTATTTGTTATTTCTCAGTACTACCTCTTAAAAGAGAGACGGTAGTTTGAGGCCCTGGCTCTGATGAGACTGATGATATGTCGGTCAGTGTAATACGCAACCTGTGGGGTATTTCAGAAAAAGGCTTTTTATTCAGGAGCAAGTTCAGGTTTTAGCACCATTTCAATCTATTAAGTTGAGCTCATTAAAAAGATCCATACTCTGAAGTATTTTTCTAGATTCTTCTTTAGTTTTCTTATTTTTATAATTCAATTGAATCAAACTGTTATCAATCAACACTTGAACTGTAGGATCCTCAACCTTAAGTTCAGAGAACAAAGTAAAGCCAAAGGAAAAGTAACATCTTTTTGTTTATTTATTCTATTTGACTACTTCCAAATTCTCAGTCTTGAGAAAACTACAGATGTCAATAATTACACTAACTGGTTTCTTTAGTTTCTATCAATTAATTAGAAACTACTCTATATGTCTTAATATAGTGACCATGATAATTAGGTGTTCCTGATCTTGTCTGGTAGAAGCCACTACTACTGTACATGTGCTTGGAATGGAAGAATAGCTGAATAGCATAAGTGGAACACAGAAGTAATTTATTTAGTCAATGTAATTTCCAAAGTAACAGTAAGTTTTTATTTTATCCATAGTCTGACCTCACAGTGGCAGTTTTCTTCATTATACTCATCATTTCTAGCTAACAGTTTAGCTAAAATGTATCAAGTAACAAACACTCTCCAAAGCATTTCACATATACTAACTAATTTAATCATAAGAAAACTATAAGGTATTATTCTCCCAATGTTATACATGAACCTAGATCACAGAGGCAAGTCAACTCTGTCAGCTGAATTCAGAGGCCCTGCTCTAAACCAAATCGGTATGCTGCCTCCTAAACTTAACACACACAATTCTTTTTATATTCTTATTTCTCATCTTAGTAAGTGGTACTATCACTCATCCATGTTGCCTTGGATGTCACTATAGATTCTTCTCATCCCCTCCATTTAATCACTCACCAGATCTTACATATATTAGTAGCTAAATTGTTCTCCATTGTCCTATTTTTCATACAGGTGGCCACTTTCTGAATTCAGGCTTGTAGCATTTCCTTCCTGAACTACACCCCAGCAACTCCACTCTCCATTTTACAATCTGCATTGCAACCAGAGTAATCCCTCTAAGTGAAAAAAAAAATTACATACTTTCCTTTAAAAAAATTATTTCCCACAATATTGAATCTAAACATGCAAGCATGATTTTCAAAGCCCTTCATGTATGATCTCTTTCTAGACATACTTGCTGCCAATATTCACATACATCTTAGGTGCTAACAACACTGAAACACTTGTTTCCAGAAGTTCAATGTTTCATGGTGCATCTTTTGCCTAGGATTTACCCCACTAATCTTTGCATACCTGACAAAATCTTATGCCCTCACATTCACCTCCAATGAAGGCTTCTGTGACGTCATTAGTCTGCTTTCTCTGTGCTGCCACAGAATCTTGTGGCACACACCCCAACATAGCCAGTTATGTCTATGGAAATGATGTAGAGATGATACATTACACTGAATAACTGAAGATCAGGGATAATATCCTTTTTATAATTGTCCCCAGAACCTAGCCTGTAAGCATGGGATTCAAAGAGCTGGGGTTATAAAAGACCTCAAATTCTCTACATTTATATTTTATGGGACTCAACTTTCTTAACTTCTCAAATGAAAAATTATATGCATCTTGTTATATTACCATGCCAACCCAAATACATTTGGGTCAGTACCCCCTTCTTACTGAATACCATTCTTGGCTATTTAAAAACATGCCTCCATATATAAAAGCAGAAATCAATCTACTTAACACCAACAAAAAGCAAAGCTGACTCTCTTACTCAGAATATCAGAGACAGCTTTATCTTCTTAGCATCTTCCTTAGTTTGGAAATCCCTCCTTGATGCCTGCTGGCTCATGAGGGCTGTGGATGGGCTGGCCACCAGACATAGGCCACAAGAACTCAAGAGTCCTGCCACCAGAAAAGTAGTTGGTTCAGAAATGAACTGATGACCAAAGTCAGAAAATCAGAGTTAATCCCAGGACTTCTTTTCCAGCAGAATTTGTGGGGAAAACCCACTTGACTTTCAGGATTAGAGTATGGGAGGCAGGTATGTTTGGAGTTCCTACATTTTTCCCTGACTAGAGGAAGAAAGTATTTGGGAATCAGGGATGAAAGTGCCATAGAACTAGAAAGGGGCAGTAATGGGAATAAAGGAAAGGGAGGAAGAGCTAATGGGGAAAGGAAAGAGGAAAGGGAAGAAACTAAAGTAGAAATACATGGAGAAAGAGAGAGAGAGAAAGACAAAGGAAAAATTCTGAAGACATCAAACAAACCTATATATCCAGCTAGGCGCATAGTTTTACCCCTGGACATTCCAGTTAGAAAAGCCAATAAATTGCCTTCTTTGCTAAAGCTTGCTTTGTCTTCGATTTCCCTAACTTTCAAATTAATGAGTCCCAACAAATAAAGAACCCCATCTAACATTTTTTTACATTATCTTCCCAAGAAAGTATAAAACCCATTTAACAACATTAATAGGATGTCTGTACATCATTTTATAATTTTAAATTCTCCTATTCTTTTTAATGAAATTATAGAAGTAATTTAAGAAGGCAGGACAAATTTATCCAACATGAAATGTGGTCAAGAAAAAGATAAGAGCATTTTATCTATAGTTCTGTAGAACCATTAGGAATAAAATGTAATTACGAACTCAATGAAAAGAGAAAGATACCATCTTCAATAGCACATTTCCTGATACTTTTCTACCTTGCATAAAAAAGATCCAAGTCAACAGAAGCATCTACCAAACTAACATTCTATTAATACCTATATGTTCTCTTAAGGCCTATATTACCACTCACAGCTTATGACATCTGGTGGGATCATTATCTAAAGTGATATGGTATCAGATAGTTTACTTATGTCCTTATTAATGACACACTGTATTTATATGTATTATTTCTTGATTATTTCTACTTCTATGGAAGTTCAAATTAAAACTATAATGAGAAATTTCTAACACTAACAGAACGGTTAAAATATGTATTATATTAAAAATATAAATTAAAATGGCTAAAATAAAGATTTAAAACAGTGACAAACACCAGATACTGGTAAGTATGTGGAGTAACTAGTTCACACCAGATTGTTGCTAAGAATATAAAATGTTACTCCAAAAAGAGTTTGGTAGTTTTTTAGAAACTAAATAGGCAATTATAATATGATACCGTAATTATATTGCTGGGCATTTATCCCAGGGAAGTTATGCACCCCCACCTCCCCAATTCATAACTTAAGCCTTAACCCCCCAATGTGACTATATTTTGAGATAGCACTGGTAGGAAAGTAACCAAGTTTAAATGAGATCATCTGAGTGAGGCCCTAACCCAATACAGCTATTGTCCTTAGAAGAAGAGGAAGTGAAACCAAAGATCTCTACCTGTGCTTCCAGTGAAAAAAGACCATGTTTGGCCATAGGGACACATTAAGAAAGTAGCTAGATGCAAGCCAGAGAGTGCTTACCAGAAACCAAATTTGCCAGGACTCTGATTTGGGACTTTTAGCCTCCACTGTGAGAAAATAAGTTGATCACTGTTTGAGCCACCCATTCTGTGGTATTTTGCTATGACAGCCTGAATGGACTTACACAATTCATAATAACCTCTAACTGTAAATGACACAGATGTCCTTCAACAAGCGAGGTTAAACTGTGGTCATCCACATCATGTGTGGTAGGCAGAATAATGATCCCCAATGATGTACAGACCATAATGCATGAAACCTGTAAATGTATTAGGTTACATGACAAACAGACATTAGGTTGCAGATGAATTAACCCATTCAAAAACTCTTTTACTTCTATAATCTAAAATGATTATTTATTGAGAAGTATGTAAAACTAAGAAGCCTGATTCATTCATTATAGACAATGAATGGCAATACTTTTATATGAAACAATTTTAGTATTAAATGAAATAAACCTCCATGGTAATAATGCTTTTAAAGACTGGTGAGGTTTAAAAAGAATTATGTATATAATAATTTAATTCTTTAGGCTTTTATCCTTGGCTGCATTACAAAATCACCTACAGAGCTTCAAATATAATGTTCAGAGTATGATTTTGTGATTAATAAATTGTGACTAAATAAGGACCAAACCATTGAGATTTTGAAAAAGTTCTAGAGGTAATTTTAATGTACAGAATGAAACCTACTAATACAAATTTAATTATAATTTTGGTCCACTATAAAAACTTATTGTAGAACACAACTTAAAGTTGTAATAATAAAGACTTGTAATAAAGGCATAAAATGGACCACTGTCTGGCAAATAAAAATAATGCTAAATATATACATCTAATGAGATAGAAAGATATATGTATACATATACAAAAACAAAAACAATGTGTATTATATAATTCAATTTTTATAAAACAAAATACAAATGCATACATATAGACAGAAAATGAAATTAATTTTTATTATGCTTTTTGTTTGCCTATACTTGATATCTCTGAATGACTATATATGACTCATAAAAATAAAGCAACTTCATTATGTTGATAGAAAAGATTAACTTTAAGGAATATATGAATATATATACTTAGAACTATCTTATTTTGAGGTAAAGCAATTATATAAAATTTTAACAAATGGTAAATTGAGACAAAGGGTATAATAGGTAATATTATTCATGCAACTTTTCCACAGATCTGAAATTGTTTAAAATTTAAAAGATGAGGGAAAATAATTTAGAATTTAGTCTTCCTTTTCTCAAATAATACTTTATTATAGGTGACCATCTGATATGTCAATACAATACAAAAACCTTTAAAACATTTTACTTGAGTCTGTTTATATAGGTTAAACCAATTATTAGCTGAAATAACCAAAACAAACATGAAGTTACAGAACTGTATATACATAAATATGTGTAATGCATAAAGGAATGTAGGTGTGCATGTAGTTTTTAAAATTTAAACTCCCATATTATACACCTTTAGTTATAACTGCATTATGTCTCTTTATTTTATTAGTTAACTGATCTTTAAAATAACTTTCCCAATACAAATCCATTCATAAACATAGCAAGCATCAAAAACATCAATTCTATAAAATAATCATCTCACCTCATCTAAGTCTTGGATATAAACTGGTTTTTCTTCAAAGCCAATTGGCATTGGCTCACTGTAGGGAATTTTCACCTCTTCATACATCTTGTTATTCTCTCTTTGGATTCCTTCTGGCAAACTCATCTATTAAAATTACAATACAACAATAATTAAGAAATGTTCTATGCTTAATATTCTTTCGTTAGAGAGAGAGAGAAAGAGAAACACTACTTTTTTTTTTTTTAACCACATAGTACTAAGAATTAAATTTAATTAATTTAAAGGAAGCTAAAGAAACAAAGACCAGATACACACACAAAGCATTCATGTATCAGGTATCTTATATAACAAATTAACCATATTATGTTGATGAATCTTAAACTATATATTAATTAGATGGTATTCTGGATGATGAATGTATTCAAGAAGGTAGGGAAAATAACAATATATAGTATATAGTTAAGAAGCAATGCATCTGCTAAAATTAAAAGTACAAGTAGCAAGTATAATGAAAGAAAAAGTATAACGAAAGAACTGTTTAAATACCTATATATTTTCCATATACAATGAAAAAAAGAACAAACATGTTTCAAATACTATGTATCAATAACTTTACATGCACTGCATTATTTCATTTCCCCAGTATTTTAAAATACAATTTACCATAATCTAGTCAATTAGTAAAGGAAATAGGAAAAATCTATGTGTCATTTCCTCACAATAGGCACTATTATCCAAAACTGATCCTATAGGCATGACATACCTTTGCACCAGCAATGAATGCTGATGTTCTCATGGCTTCGGCCTGGGAATCGTAAACATGGGGATAACGTATTCTTTCAAAGTCCACGTCCCTCTGTCTGCTCAGAATTGGAATGCTCCGAGCATTCAGGAGTGCTTGCTCTCTGTTAATTCAAAACCAACAGGCAACATCTCAAATTTTCCTCTTGCAATGAAAAGTAAATACAAAAAAATGGTCACTGTAATAACTGTTTCAGGTAGCTCTTCATTATTAAAGAGAATAAAACTATATAAAAAGGAAGATATTAGCAATCCTGAAATATTCTATGCAATCACACAGGAGTCAACACAGTTTTAGGTAACATCATACTTATAATCTTGTCACAATCCAAAGATGTTTGTAAATTCCTTTTTAAAAATGGGTTTTAAAACATAAAATCCAAGCGTAATAATACCTTCATTTAATTTTCTTCCCTTCTACTTCTAAATAAGATCATGAAAACAGGTATTCATTAAACTAGGAAAAAAACAAAAACTCAACATAAATTTGTGAAGTCTTCATAAATATTAATCCAATGTTGTGTGTGTACAGCACCTAAAACAGCTTTCTTATCCAAGAAAATTAGGTTTTCATACAACAAAATTCTAATCTTGTAAGACTAGAACAATATAAATTATTAAAACTAAACTAAAAAATGGTAATGATACATAAAAGCAGCAATTACAACACAAGCATTTTTTAGCTGCTGGCTTTTATTACCTTTGTATCCGCAGTTCCTTAGGATCAAAGCACGGAAGTCCCTCTGAAAGTTCACAATCTTCAGCCTTTTTCTCTCGTCTAGCAATTCTTTTTTCTTCTCTGCGATATTGTTTCATTAATTGCTTTTCTTGTTCAGACTGAATAGTGACTTGACAACCATAATTGGGTTTTGCATTGTCTCCTAAAATTTTTTTGCAATTCTCTATGAAGTAAATTTAAAATATCATATATTACACATTAAACTTTTATTAAAACCGTTTTCCTCCTCGCCAAAATGTAAGATAGCACAATCTCTAACAATTCAGTTTTTAAAAACTGGAATATTAATTTGTATGTTTTAAGGAGAGTCTTTTAAATCACAATATCTAAATGATACTAAATAGTGGCTTAAGAAAAGTCAGCAGATATTTTCTTCTTATAGACTAAATAGTTTAATGTTAGAAATTCTTACATTTAACATTAGAATCTAAAATTTTGATATCATAATTTTGAATTTATGTAATTTCAATAAATATAATTATCAATATCAGTATTATTATCAATATTAACTAATCAGCATTTTAGTTAACACAGTAATAAAATATATTTACATATTAAATATAACTTTTCCCAATGCAATAGGCCTTACTGTATTTAGTTATATGTAAGTTATTACTTATTTATACATAAAAAAATTGTTAACATTACCTCAGGTTAAAACAAAGAGTATGTCTACCTTTTCATGGAAATACAGTTAAAAAAAAAAAAATGGAAGAAGGCCAAACCACTAAGAGGAATGAAGTCAAAACTCAATGTTTACAAATTACAATTTAAATCTGGGGTTTCCTGAGAAGAAGTCAGGAAAATTCTTCTTCCAACAGGATTGCCTTCTGTGATTAATTAAATCTTTCCAAGTAGTAGTAGTAGTATCTTGGCTCACTGTAGCCTTAAAGGAACTGATATGACTATCCTTGAAAGCAATCCATGTCACTACACATTACTGTATTGAGGACCTACTAGGTTCCAGGAACTGCTACTAGGCTAGAAAGACAATGAAGAATGAGGCTTGGTTCATACTCTGAAGAATTACAGTG
This sequence comes from Noctilio leporinus, assembly GCA_004026585.1. Taxonomy (NCBI): domain Eukaryota; kingdom Metazoa; phylum Chordata; class Mammalia; order Chiroptera; family Noctilionidae; genus Noctilio; species Noctilio leporinus. The sequence continues at coordinate 112,150 of PVIW01004841.1, read as the reverse complement.
CAAATTATCTTATCAAATTCCAAGATCTAATACAGAACAAGGAAGGAATTAAGCATAGCATCAAGATGGGGAATTAGCTTTCTAAATTTATCTTAAGTCAAATCTTCATAATTCTTAGACATTTGTCACTGTCTCATTACATGATTCTGAGTAAGTCATTTAAACTCTCAATCACATGAAATAAGCCCTCTGTATAATGACTTTTACAAGTCCCAAGAAGTGAAAAATACTACATCTCAAGATTATAAAATAAAATAATCTCATCTATATTAAGACTACATTTTGCAGTTGTGAAAAATAATATTTATCTTCATCTTTTGCATCTTACTTTCTAAATAAGTTTTATAAACCTATTATAATGGTTGAATTTATGACCTACTAACTTTGTGTTGGAAAAATAATGCAGCATACTAAGTTTCCACATGTACTCTGAACTAAAGGTTAAACTGCAAAATCACACACTTAGACATTAAGAATTTTTTAAAATATGACTAATGTCATATACTTACTAGAACTGAATGTTAAAAGATTTTTTTTGTGTAAAACTAAATATTTTTGGTGAAATACTAAATGCTATATTAACGGCGTTAATATTTTATACAAATGTGACAGTAACAAATCCTGTTATACACTGTGATCATACAAATAGGGAAGTAAAAAGAAAATAATATGTCTACTTCAGAAACAGAATACAGAAGATATACAGAAGTCTCAGTTGAGACTGAACATAACAGGTAATAGAAAAAATCAAGTTGTATAGCAGAAAATGCTTAAATATGATTCTCCTTGAATCATACTGTCAAGTCTGTAGAGACTGACAAGTTGAAATGAAACAGAATGAATAAGCTTCACAGCAATTTTAATGTAAAATTTTACCAAAGGACAATGTAGAAGCTTAGATCCTTTTAGAATGTAATTATGATGAAAAAAATCTTGTGTAATTACTAAAACCACTTTTACTTGACAGAATAAGCTAACTTTTTATTTAATAATACAACCTATACTAAACATTCTTCACATCAGTCCTGAAAACAGAATTTAATTACAACTATTCTCAAATTAACAATCATTACACTATGCCCACCTACTTCTTCCCTACCTTACATTTCCTGCTTATAAGAACATACATAAAATAGGGTGGTATGTATCTGGATAAAAAGATTCAAAGCCAGGCCCTGGCTGGTGGCACAGTGGATAAGGCGCTGGCCTGAGAACCCAGGGGTCGCTGGTTCCATTCCCAGCCAGGGCAACATGGCCAAGTTGCAAGCCAGGTCTCCAGCCAGGTCTGTGACTGGAGGCAGGTGAAGGGCAACCATGCATTGATGTTTCTCTCCTGCTCTGCCTTTCTCCCTTCCCCTCCCTCTGAAAAATAATAAATAAAGTTTCTAGAAAAAAAAAAAAAAGATTCAAAGTCAATCAGTATGAAAGCTAGAAAATGCTATAGGCAAGAAGTTATTGCTCTCTAAAAGTATGATTTTGGGAACTAAAGAATGGAATGTGGTTGTCATACAAAGGTAGCATAAAAAAATACAAATGTATTTTGGTATTTTTGAGAGGATTTTGAAGGCTCATTAACATAAAACTGTATCAAAAGATATAAATGGATAAGAACAATGATAAAGTAACAAGAATGCAAAGAATCCTTCAAGGGAATTGCAACCCTCCCCAAAATTTTTAAGGAAAATCATATGTAATGCACATACAGAAAATACTCTACTTAAAAAAAAAACAAAAAACTTAAACTCTGTGGGCTGTCAGCTTCTTTCCCACGGTGCTTAAAAAAAGTTATGTCTATTTGTTTAAATGCCCCTGGTTTTCTATAATTATTATTCCTAGATAATAGTAACATTAATAATGATCTAGCACAGAATAAAGGAGTAAAAAGCAGTAGGAGAAGAGCAGAAAATATTTCAGGGCAGGCTGATGATTAGAATGTATGTTGCGGGCCCTGGCTGGTAGCACAGTGGGTAAGGTGCCGGCCTGCGAACCCAAAGGTTGCAGGTTCGATTCCCCAGCCAGGGCACATAACCAGGTTGCAAGCCAGGTCTCCAGTCAGATCTGTGGCTGGAGGCAGGTGAAAAGCAACCATACACTGATGTCTCTCTCCCTCTCTGCCTCCCTCCCTTCCCCTCTTTCTGAAAGTTGTGAAATAAAATCTTAAAAAAAGGAATGTATGTTGCTTCTAAAAAGTTATCCTAATAGAATAATATTTCTGTAAAAGTGTTATACAAATGTTAATATAAGGAAACTGAAAAACAACACTAATTCATCATCTATAACTTCCTAAAACAATCATGTGAGCTGGTTGATTTTTTAAGATTTTATTTATTATTTTTAGAGAAGGGGAAGAAGGAAGAGAGATATCAATGTATGGTTGCCTTTAACCTGCCTCCAGCTATAAACCTGGCTAGAGACCTGGCATGCAACCTGGTTATGTGCCCTGGCCGGGAATTGAACCAGAGACCTTTGGGATCCCAGACCGGCACATTATCCACTGTGCCACCAACCAGAGCCTGGATTAATTTTGAAATTTTTGTTAACAAATCATGCTATTAAAAGTTAAGTACAAGCCCTGGCTGATTGCACAGTGGATAAGGTGCTGGCCTGCAAACCCAAAGGTTGCTGGTTCGATTCCCCAGCCAGGGCACATAACCAGGTTGCAAGCCAGGTCTCCAGCCAGGTCCTTGGCTGGAGGGAGGTGAAAGGCAACCATACATTGATGTTTCTCTCCCTCTCTGTCTCTCTCCCTTCCTCTCTCTCTGGAAATAATAAATAAAAATCTTAAAAAAAAAAAAAAGTTAAGTACACCAGAAACTAACATAATATTGAATGTCAACTGTAATTTTAAAAAAAGTTGGATGAATTTTAAAAAAATGAAATCAGGTATCTCTATATTAACACTTATAAGACTGACGAAATGAACACCAAATTTTAGAATTTATGTCGCAAGACTAGATATTTAAACTAATTCCTTCTCATCTGACAGATGCCCATTTTAAGAGCTCCTAAACTCCACTGGTTTACTGCAATACGCAGGGCAGTTTCTAAGTATTCAATACACTTAAGAAACCAAAGACCTGTAGAAATACAAAGCACCTAATTTCAACTCTTCAGTTGAAGAGTTTCTACAAATCTCAAAGCAACTCAAGGCAACTATCAGAAATCAAAGTATGAGATAAAGGAAATCAATAAGAAATTTTGTATGTAAATCCCCGCTGTTTTTCCTGTTTCCTTTTAGTGCCATACCCATAAATGTAAAGAGAAGGTGGCATAATATAGAAGGATAAATGTTGATAAGTTTGAGTAAGGGTATTTAATTTCTTATGCTCATACTTTTAAAAAATTCCAAACTGTTTATAAGGCTGTCAAGAAACATTCAGATAAAGGTAAGAAATTCAGTTTTTCACTTAAAACCTGACTTTGGTATCAGTTGTGCCATAGTAGGTGAAGATTTTTAAAAATAATTTTGGCTTCCTGACAACTCTCCCTAATGCTTTCAAATTTTAACATATATGTAATATATGACAATGTAAATGTTTACTTTGCTAAGTCTGGTAATTGTATTACAGTTAAATAGGAGATTGTTGCTGTTTTTGCATGGATGCTGAAGATTTTACATTGAACTACTAGGATGTCTGCAACTTCCAGTCATTCTTCAGCAGAGAGTTTAAATGTAGGTGTAGGGGTTTGTGTGTGCATGTGTGTGCATGCATGTGTGAAAAGAATTAGAATGAGAAAAGAAAAAGAAGGGAATGGAAAGCAAAAGGTCAGTGACTGCTAAATCCACATGAAGGGCAAGCTCATTGTATAATCCTTCTACTTTTTTTTTTAAATTTTTTAAAATTTTATTGTTGTTGTATTACATCCATCCCCTTTTTGCTCCCCTCTGTCCCCCTCCCCACCCACCCATTTCCCCCAAAGTCAATCCCCACTGTTGTCCATGTCCATGGTTCCTTTATACTAGGAAGCTGCTCCCCTTCCTTGCCTCTGCCTTCCCCCTCCCTAATCCTTCTACTTTTAAACAGGTTTCAAGTTTTCAAAATAAATAATTGGGAAGAAATTACAACACTGCTTGGCCCATAGTAACTACTATACATATTTGCTTAAAATTTTTTTTTGTCCATTTAAATCATCTGCTAAAGAAAAATGCTGTACCTAAACATCAACAGAATCTTTGCCATATCACCCATTGATATTTCTTTAATAATCCTTATAATCTAAAATCTACTTTAAATGGATGGTTAACAGTAAATTATATAATATACCAAATTATATTACAAGTATAATTACATTAAAAACATCTTCTAACCAATAAATTTTTCCTTTAAATTAGAATTACCATTAAATACTTTCTTACCTTGAAGGACCTGCAACTTATGATCATTTGAAGAATTCAGAAATCTATCCACAATTGTTATTCTATTCTGGAGGAGTTTCTCAATCAATTCAAATCCATCAGGTCCCAGCAGTTCAAAGAGCTTATAGGAGAGAAAGAAAAACAAAAATCTGTTACCTCAAGAATTTTAACACCCTATTCAACAGAGGTGGGACACCAAACTAATACAGAAGTGCCCCAAATTACTTTGAAAATAGTTTTTACAAAGTAACTTTGGAAAAAAAGTAACTCTTCACGTTGCTAAGGAGCTTTTGACTTTATAAAGGCTATCACCAACTATATAATTAAAGAGCATGATGATTTTAATGAATCACACATGACAAATTTTGAATGCTTAGTAATTATCTTATTAAATTTTATTTTATTATATCAATTTTTAATGTTTATTAAATCTGAAATCTAAAACATGGTACTGCAAGTGCTTTCTGTAATTTTATTAAAAGTTTCCATCTTACCCAACTATGCAGAGCAGCTGCCCAAGATTAAGTTGATTCCAGAGTTGGAGGATGAGTTTTAGGATTAAGAGACTTTCAATTACAAAACTGTATGAAATAATTGTTCCAGAAAGCTTTTAGATTTCCTCAAGTAGTTTGGGGACATGTATGTTTCTCCTGCCCAGAAATGTTACACTCTAATTTTGCATGTGAAGATTTTAATATTAACTATGTTCTGTTTTCAGAGATTCCACACAAATAAAATCATAATTTAAAAAATTTATGTTGCATGAGACAATAAATATTTAATAAACAATTTATCCTTGCTACTCATTTTATAGACACTATTTACACACAAGGCACCTTCCTCCACCAAGCCTCCAACAGCAGAAGAGCATTCCTCTGGGCAGAGCATCGCAGGGAAACTCAGGGGCCCAATCACTATCACCCTGGCAAACCAAGTGACCAGCCTGCCCCTTCCATCAAGTACTCAGTTCCTAAAGTGAAGCTGTCACTCAAAGAGAAGCTTTCCATTGTCTCCCCCTTTAGCTACAGATTCGATCACAGAGATCTTGCCTAGGGGAGAACTATGCCACATGTAAAGGAAAAACAGAGGGTACTGAAAGAAGTAAGACCTGCACACAGCCCAAATAAATAAATAAATAAATAAATAAATCTACTATTTAAGATGGAAAATGCCAAAAAAGAAAAAGTTGTAGTTCTAGTGGCTTAAAATAAAGTTGAGTTATATTATTTGAGAGGGGAGGATCTGACTCAAAAATCAAATTCCTTTTTTACTATGGGTTTGGCATTGTCTCTAGGACAACTTTCACAAAAGTGAGTTCTGCAATACACTATTTCTGTGATATATTTCACAAAATTAGCATTCCATAGTAAAATCAGTATTAAAGAAAAACTGCTTAATCTTGCTACAATATATCTAAAATACAATCATTTGACTGTAATAATTATGTGAGCTATTGGCACATTTTAAATTTTTTGTAATAACTCTTCAAAGTCCAGTACGTACTTTAAATATGTGTAAAAATAATATATGTTAATAAATGTATTTTTGCATGAAAAAAATAGGAAAAAAGAAGGCAGATTAGTAATTGGGAGGGGGAAGGGTAGGGGAATAATAGCTAACAATAAAGAATTTCTTTTTGAGGTGATAAAAATGCTCTAAAACTGACTTTGGTGATGCTTGTACTTATCAGTAAATATACTAAAAATAGAGTTATCCTTATTCATATTCTTTGCTACACAAGGTTACTTAAGCTATAATTCAATGTTCACACATAAATGAGAAATTCTACTTAAAAACTGCGTCCACAACATAATCTTAAGAAACACCAGCATGTGTGAAGATAACTTCTGATGTTGCATCACAAACACAAGATCAGAGCACAGAGAGCACATTATTTCTTTAAAATAACACACCTAAGACCTAGCAACGGGGCAAGGAAGCTCTTTTGCTGTGAACAGCAGAACTTCCAAAACTCCAAGACAAAGAATCCCCAACAGAATTCTGAGATCAGCTGTCATCAGATTTAAAGCGATCCCCAAATTATGCTTTTCCTAACATTTGCCATTTTTATCCAAGCAGAGAGCAGGTGCAGTTCTCGTTCAAGATTTGCACGATAAACTAATTTGGCAGTGAGAGTGGCTGTAAAGGTACAGCCGTCTGGATCACTGCTCTGTGCACTGAGGCAAGTGTCAGGCTCTCTCCAATTGAAAAAAGGCGGAAGGGAAATGTTAGCTGTGGGTACAGAAACAGACATCAACCACAGAGTTTTAGAGGAAAACAAAAATAATGCAGGTCACAAACAATAAAAGAAAACCACACAAAATAATCTGAATCATGAAAGAAATGACAACACTACACAACACTTGTACACTACTTATTTCCTAAGCAAGGTATTAACTATTTTATGTATAAAGCATATATTTTTACATTGCCTTGATATGAAGAAATACTAAGCAAATCTTGCCAAATATACATAATACTGATGCATTTATCATTAAAAGTGATCATGATAGAATTCAATGAAAACAATACAAACATCTATCAACTATCACTTGTTAGAAGGAACATTAACAAATATTAACAAAATATGTGATATGCAAATTTACTTCAGCATATTTCTTCAAGGACGTGTGCTCATGATTGTAGTATGTACATGGACATACTCTGACTCTAGTCAGAATATTAATCTTGGTACATTAATCTTGGTTCAGTGGGGAAATTAAATAAAATATATCCTGGTGCTCTGTAAAAGGCAGCCCTAGATTTAAAACAACTGCTCCTACTAAAACTTGATTCATTGGTTAGATCACAGCTTCCTTGTTAACCTTCCTACCCACCACCACCATGTCCCCACTGCAATCTGTTACATGCTGGAATCTAATGATCTTCCTCATAATCAGCTTTCACATACACCTTCTCAAGAAATTACAATGGGGTCATCTAAACTCAGTTTAGAAGGGACTTTAGAGGACATCTAAGCAAAGCTCCCATAAAAGCAATAATGGTGGGGGCAGGGGGTAGAATCAGGACACTGAAAATACTGGCCTGAAGTCAAAAAAGAACTAGGTTATCAATACCTGATTATAATTTTTAAAAATTTGTTGATTTATCTGAGACAGAGATATCGACTTGTTGTTACATTTATTTATGTATCCATTGTTTGATTTTTGTAGGTGCCCTGACTGGGAATCAAATCCGCAACGTTGGCATATTGGGATGATGCTCTAACCAGCTGAGCTAATTATATGACTCTGAGCAATATTTTTAAGCAATCTAAACCTCAGCTTTCTCGTCTGTTAAAAAGAAAGTAGCATGATATCTGACAAGTAGTCAATAAATACTGCTATTATTGACAATTTTTTCCTGGCTAATGAATATCCAACATACTTCTGCCAGCAGGAAATCTTATAAGGCAACTCATGTCACCGCTAGAGAATGCCAATTATCAAAAAAATTCTTCCTCATATTCAGCCCAACCAGTTTCACTATAGTTTCCACCTATCACTCTGCTGTGTCCTCTGGGGTTACAAAGACTGATCTTAGTAACATTTCTACAAGACAGCCTTTCAAGTACTTGAAGATAAGGTCAAGTACAAGCCACACTTCACTTACAAGTTTTGTTCCCCCAGGTAAATAGCCATAAATTCCTTACTATATGTCACATAACTTGATTGCTAATTATTCTCTGTCCAGGCTTCTTTAGACAACCTTTTACCAAGCCTCTTAAAAACCAGCATCCAAAGCTAAAATTAGTATTTTATTCATTTATTTTTTAATCCTTACCCAAAAGTATGTTTATTAACTTTAGAGAAAGAAGAGAGATCAATGTGAGGAATACGGATAGGTTGCCTCCCATACCTGCCTAACCAGGGATCAAACCAGCAACCTTTTGATTAAAAAGGCTTTAACATTTTAAATATAATTTGACCAGGGCAAATCACAAAAACTGAAAAAACTTTGGACTAGATGGCACACTTTTCTGAACACAACATGAATGGTAACCTCACACTGTTGGTTCAAACTGAATGTGTAACCAAGTAAAAACATTTGGTTTTAGGTTTTTCCCACAAGAATTTCAAGATTCCCATATCCTGTACTTTATATAAATTTTAAGCCCTGAATTTCAAATGAATCCCTTATAAAATTCACTTTCCTCTGTTTCTTCTTTTTAAAGAGCTTTCTAAATCCAAATTCTAGAACCTATCACATGAGTAAACATTATCATATACAAACACAAGTTCAATAACCATGTCTACATGCAAATTACTGATTCAAGTACAAAAATAAAAAATTGCAGAGTAAAAAAATGAAGGCTTGACACCCCCCACCCCTTAAAAGGCAATAAACCAATATTTAGGATAAGATTTTCAATCAACTACAACTCTATCTATCTGTATCAATCACCAAACAGTTCTCTATCTTGTTTGCCAATTTATATACTTCCTTGACTATATTGTAGCCACTAGCCACATGAAGCTATTAAACAAAATGTAAAATTCAATTCCTCAATTATATTAGCCACATTTCCGAGATCAACAGCTACATGTGGCTAGCAGCTACCATGTTGGAGAGAACCACCATATTTCAATCATTGCAAGAAGAAGGTATTTTGTTTCTAGTCTAACATTCTCTGCTAGGATCTAGATATATTTATATAGAATTTATTTGCCTACTTGTATCATTCCATCAAATTAAATTTTTTAAAGCCCTTAGTTGTATATTACACTCTTTGTGTTGTACATTCTACACGTTTTTGCAAACATATGACTATCACATGTATCCATTATTTACTATTATACAGAAAACACACATCTCCCTAAAAATGCCTGGTGTTCCACTGATTTATCCCTTTAATAGTATTCCATGGTAGGGATATACCACAATTGGATTATCTACTCCTATACTGACAGACATCTGTATTGATTCCAAGTTTGGGCAACTACGTCTTCATTTTTTTTAAATTTCATTTAATTCTGCTCTTTATATATGTTGTCAAATTAATTAAAAAGGGAACAAGTCCTATTCAGGCATGCTGAAAGAGTATTACTAAGTTGTACACTTTTCATGTCTCCTTATTCTTATCTTTTCCAAACTTTCCATGATAACACATTTTATTTAATCAGGAAAGATTTTATTTTTAAATAATACAAAGCAGATTCTGATTTACTTATTTTTTCACATTTTATCTAAGGCATCACTAACTTAAGGTACAACTATCAATAATCAACTTAAACTTTATTTCCTCTATTAAATCTTATTTTTCACCCTGGCTGGTGGCTCAGTAGATAGACGCTGACTTGAGAACCCAAAGGTCGCTGGTTCAATTCCCAGCCAGGGCACATAACCAAACTGCAAGCCAGGTCTCCAGCCAGGTCTGTAGCTGAAGGTGGGTAAAAGGCAACCATCCATTGATGCTTCTCTCCCTCTCTCTTCTCCCCTCTCTCTGAAAATAATACATAAAATCTTTTTTAAAAATCTTATTTTTCATAGGAAAAGCCTTATTTTATCAAATACAGTTTAACCACATGGGAATTACTCTGACATTGGCATTTTCTAAAACACCTTACCAATAAAAAATTATTTTTGTAACTTTAGTATTAATAATTATTTTATAATAGCCCTAAATTATATATCTTAACTATTTAGTCACAAGTTAATAAGCTAATTCCTCAGCCTAATATTTCTTTTTTAATTTTTTTTTGTGTCATCTTTTTTAATTTTTATTTCATTATTTTTAGAAAGAGGAGAAGGGAGAGAGGCAGAGAGGGAGAGAGACACATCAATGTATGGTTGCGTTTCACCTGTCTCCAGCCACAGACCTGACTGGAGACCTGGTTTGCAACCTGGTATGTGCCCTGGCTGGGGAATCGAACCTGCGTCCTTTGGGTTCACAGGCTGGCGCATTATCCACTGTGCTACCAGCCAAGGCCCTCAGCCTAATATTGAACAAACTAGCTAAGAGAAATAGAGATGCAGTAAGTGCAGGGTGTTCACTAGAAGGCATCCATCTTCTAAGCAGAAGGAATGGCACTTTGAACTAAGCAAGCTACAAAAGGAATAGCAGCTTCTGCACAGAAATTCAAAATTTGCTTGAGTATCTATGCAGCAAGATTTATAAAATAGAGAAAGTGGGTAAAGAATTATTTTTCAAGTAAGCTCATTTCTCTGTATGTCAAACAAAAATAAACATTTTAAGAGAAAGCAATACTTATAACTCCATACTACACATTTAATATTTGTATGAGAGTTATTTATTACATTTCATGGTAGACTGACAATATGCAAGCAATAATGTTTAGCCTCTCTCTTTATTGGCAATAAAGACAATAAAACTCACAGCATTTATCAGAGGACCTTTCTATTTGGAGATTTAAAACGCACTAAACCCTACCTACACTGAAATCCCTACACAGAAATTGGATCCTCAAGAATATTACCACACAACACTTTTGTGGGTATCATTTGATGTTTAAAATGCACAGGGAACTAACTTATGAGAGCCAATACTCATATAAAACTGGAGACAGGATCAAAAGCACCAAAATAAAGCAAATTATAAATAAGGCTTAAAAATTAGTTCCTGGGTTTTTTGTTTGTTTTCTTTTTCTTTTCCAGAATCATCAAAATACTTATAAAGGCTGTGGTTAAGTTCTTATTCCAACAACATAACGGAAAATGATTAATATTACATTACTTTGAGCAAACTAAAGATTTTCATTTTTTACACTAAGTACAACAGCTGAGTAAGTGTACATTGATCACTATTGTGACAGTATAATCGGCATGTATTCACACTGAATTTAGTTCTACTATTTTCAAGTTTTAGAATGTTAAGGTATAACTAAATTCTTAGTGTGTCACAATAAAAATATTAAGTCATTTGTCTTAAAAAATGCAAACATATTTCACTTCTAGAAATCTTAAAATTTTATTGAAAAACCCCTTTCCTTTAATGCTTAAGATAGGAAGGAAGGATGCCTTCCAACAAAACAAGTATTAGTGATTAAGATGAAGAAAAGATGGCCCAAAACTCATGTTTTAATCTACCTCCTCTAGTAAAAATAGAAAAAGAGAAAAACCTAACAGACACTTCAAACTTAAAACAAGTATGTCCATACTGGTGGCACAGTGGATAGGCACTGGCCTGCGAACTCAAAGGTTGCTGGTTTGATTCCCCAGCCAGGGCAGATTAAGGAGGCTGCAAGCCAGGTCTCCAGCCAAGTCTTTAGCTGGAGGCAGGTAAAAGGCAGCCATACACTGATGTCTCTCTCCCTCTTTGCCTCTCTCCTTTCCCCTCTGTCTAAAAATAATAAAATAAAATATTAAAAAAAAACAAAAACAAAAACAAATGGTCCCTAGACCAGAAATTAAGAAAAACAGGTAAAGCACTGAGTAGGACTAAAGGGGCAAGCTGGGCTCCAAATCTGGACAGCAAGACCAGGTGTCTGGCTCCTATGGGATAACCTAGACAAAAATTCTCCATAAACTTGGAGCCAGAATGTGGCTCAGCTGTTTGGGTAAGGCCCAGCCAACGTTCAGGCATGGGACTCCACTGTTCATGAGAGGGTCCTGAAAAGAACTAGTACCAAAATGATAACTTGTGGTCACAGCTACCTGGGAATCTAGGACAGGGAGAAGGGGAAATCTAGATTGAGAAAGCCAGAAATCAACCATCAGCATAAAAATTAAAATACTAAGATTTATGAAGAAATCTTGCACTAAAAATGGCAGTTAACAAAATCAAGAAAGGAGAAGTTTATTCCATAAGAAAGTAATATGGAACAATGTGACAGACTTTAAAACAAGTACTACTATGAAGCTCAAAGCAGTTGCTTCCATTAAAATAATTTATTAAACAGAAGAGGGCGTACGGGAACAATATACTTTCTGCTAAATGTTCTAGAAACGTAAAATGCTCCATAGTCTGTTTAGTTTTAAAAAGATGCTATACAATTAAAGAAAAAATTATAAAGCTATTACCAATCAAGATGATTATGTTCTTACTGTTGATAAATATTTATAAAGTTGAAGAATTATCCCTTGTATTTTAAACAAATACTACCCAGCAAAATGTTTTATACAGAGGATATTTAACAAATCTTTGTGAACAAAACGAGTAAGAAAGAGATGATTAATGATCAATGAAGGATTGCTGTCTATCAGCATTAATCACTGGGTCAAAAAATACATCTCTTTTAGAATTTCTCATTATGGTATTTCATTTTTCAGACACAATAAAGTGCCCTTTAGGTCACTTTACAAGGTGGGGCAAAAAGACGGTTTACAGCTGTTCATATAGAAATATAATAATTAATAAATTGTAATACAAGAATAAACTGAGTATTGCATGTTCACAACTGTAAACCTTGTTTTGCTCCACCCTGTATGTATTTAGAATACTTCAACTGTTACTGTGATTATTATTGACAGCATAAGAAAACAAGAAGTTGTAAACAGATTAACATTGTTAAAGAATATATCCATTTCCATTCTGAAAGAAATACAACTCTTATAACTGGATATCCAATAACTAGAGGGCCATCAATCTTGTTCCAACCCCTTAAATTATCTAAAGACTGTTAAACTTCCACATGTCTTATTTTAAAATTAGTATGTGATATATGAATAAAAGTTAAAACATATGTGGGAATAAAGCACAGACCAGAGCAACAATACCAAAAGCTGGTTCTTGGAGTACAAAACAAACACTTCTTTAGCAAACAGAAAAGTCTTAAGAAAAAAGGCAGATATAAAGAGGAGTAAAACAACTGAAAGCTAGTGTAATTTTTTAATAAAAGGACATTAAAAATAACTTTACAGCAAAAAGCTTGAATACTCAGATGAATGGCTAACTTCACAGGAAAATATCAGTGGCAAATATGATTTAAGAAGAAACAAAAACTTTGACTAAACCAGCAACTACTGGAAAATCTGAATTGGTGATCCAAGCCTGCCCCTCAAAAAGACACCAGGCCACCCAGTTTCAAAACACACCACTATCAAACTAACAGGAGAGACATAATCACTTTATTATAGAAACTTTTTTGAAAATAGAGAAATTTTAAAAGTTTCAAAAGTTTATTATATGAAGATGGAATAACCTTCGGTATTACATAGGAAGATTTACAAATTCTCTATTCAGACTGGGATTCTAGGCATTTCAGTAAAGATAGAAAAAACAGAATGTACCAGGACCTATTCAAGAAAGCCCCAAGAAAAAGAGACATTCTGATTCTCACAAATTACACATAAATTAAAGACAGTACATGTATTTATTTCCTTTTTTAATGAGTAGTTGGATGTAGTTTGCTACATAAGTTAAGTTGTGTTTGCACTTACATTAGCTTTTGTATAAAATTGCTGGTCAACAATGTGTTAACTACAGGAGGTATACATGTAGTACCTCTACTATATGTAATAAATAGCATATATTATATGTTATAGTAAGCCTATGATTACTATATTCAATTTAAGGAATGTCTTTCTTTGAGATAATAAGGCATTTCAGATCTGCATGTGAAATTAAAATGTATGTATTTAAAAGAATAATAAAGTACAACCAAAGAAAACAACACAATAGCTCTGGAAAAAGCAGAGTATGTTATATATAATTAACACTGTAAATTGTTCTTAGTTTGGTTTATGGCATAAAAAATTATTAAATATTTATATGTTCTAAAATAAAGTCTTAAACAATATAAAAAATGACCATAAAAATAAGGACATCACTTATTTAGCATTGTTTTCTCTCAAGAAAAATGTACTAAGCAAATCTGTTTTTGCATCACTGAGAAATTAAATTAAATAATGATCGTTATTTACAGTTATTTAATCTAACACAATAGGATAACAAAGCTAAAATCAAGGTCACTTACAACTTATTCAAAACTACTTGGAATGTGAACACTATTTATTTCCCACATACTGTAATTAATTAGGGATGAAGTAAATAAGGTAACAGCTAGGCACTACTATATATTTAAAAGCTTTCTTTACACCTTCAAATACAGGACAAAGTGATAGCTTCCTTGATTCTTAGAAACAAAATAATTTTAATTGCCTTAGAGAAAAAAAATTTACAGCTATCATTGTGTCTATGTATGTGTGTGTACACATGTATATATGAAGCTGAACAAAATTAATGTGTCAAATTTTAAATACTTAAATGTTTACAGCAATTTCTAAATCAACTAATTTAACTTGTGTTTACAAAATGATCATTAAAACATTATCCAAAATGTTTTTATCTCAAATATTAAAACACAGAAATGTACCCTTTATTTTACAAAGAATGTATTTTATTTCTTTCCCCTGTCAATATATTACAGATATCTCTCAATTTATCTCCCATGTGTTGCCGCAAATTAGTCATTAACAACTCATTATATCAAACCCAACTTTCTTGCCCATTCCTCTTTTCATGTATGAAAGTTCCAAGAGACGGCTTAAGAAAGCAGGAGAATGGGCATGGGTTGTTTAACTTGGTTAGGTTAGCTTTTAGTCTCCCAAAACTTAAAGTGCTTGACATACAGAATAGAATGCATAGATAAATGGATACCAAACAGAGAATACTAAAACAGAAAGTATAAAATTTGGCAAAATGTGTTACTCCTTGAGCAACCATTCCAACTAAGAGCAAAATATTTTGGAATCTGTTATTGCCACAGTTAGAAACAAGTAATTTTAAATACTCATGTTGAGGCTCTGACTGGTGGCACTGTGGATAAGGCACCAGCCTGAAAACCCAACAGTTGCTGGCTCGATTCCCAGCCAGGGCACATAACCAGGTTGCAAGCCAGGTCTCCAGCCAGGTCCTTGGCTAGAGGGAGGTGAAAGGCAACCATACATTGATGTCTCTCTCCCCCTCTGCCTCTCTTCCTACGCCCCTCTCTAAAAATAATAAATAAAATCTTTTTAAAAATCCTCATTTTGAATGAACGTATTCATATCTTTTCCCTCATACCTTAAATAAGTCATCAATATCAAACTCTACAAATTCCAACAAAGTAATCATTCAGCAAATGAGACTAAGTCTTCAATAAAAGATCTCATTACTCATCCGAAGTACTCGTTATACTTAAACAACTCTGAATATTAAAAAGGTGTGTAGACCTCAGAGTTGTCATGTACCTCCTACTAGAGGTCCTAGTGATACTCCTCAGCCATCCATCTTCCACACACAGTTCTTCAAATACCATGTCCATCCCCCACCCCACCATAGCTTTCTCTTGGAAAGGATAACCAATAGCAGTTTTTTCAAGTGTTCGTCATAAGACACTATTTCCACTTCCTTCACCAACCTGATCGCTCTCCTCTACTGACCTCCAGTAAGATTCTCTCCCTTAAAGTGTGGTGACCAGGTGCAGCCTGCAGAACTAAAGTCAATTATCATCGCCCATGTATAAATAAGGCTACTTCTTTAGTAATACTCTTTGTTATCTATATAACACTACTTACAATAGTCAATACGCATGGAATACTTCCCACCTGTTAGGCACTATTTTAAGTGCTTCAAAACCTTTATTCAATATCATATCATACATTCAGTCAACCTACATGGTAAGCCAATCACTTCCACATTAGCAGGTAAGAAAACTGCAGCTTAGAGAACCGGCTCAGAGAAAATCAAACTATATAAACAGCAGAGCTAGGATGCACACATGGGTCTAACCTCAAAGCCCATCTTTTAACCACCTGAATTTGCAGTCCCCACGGCTGCTAAATACAGCTGCTAAACATAGCTGCTAAACCAGATCTGCCATCTGGAAATAATAGTACTCCTGGTTACAAGTATATGAATGTATAATTTATCTATTTTACCATCTATTTTATCATATTCAGCTTATCACAATTAGAGCAATCAAAGTGGGGGCAAAGCAAAATACAACTGAAATTAAAAAAATATGGCTACTGCTTTTCCCAAGACAGCTTGAAAACTTGTTATAGCTTGTTATAGCAGGTGTAATACTTCAGTTATCTTGACCTTTCCTAAACATTACTTAAATTCAGCTAAAAGTAGAGCCAATAATTCTTGAGTTTCAACCCTTGCAAAAGTGAAAGTAGGAGAAAATAACCTAACATGACAGAAAGTGTGTAAGTAACAAAACCTTGAGAGAAAATGACTATATCATTTTAGAGTATGCAATACGGATATACTCAGATATAGATGCACAAATTAAATACAGAGATACATCTGATTCAAATAACATTCTACCCCATGAGTGAGATTAAAGTTTCTTGTTTGTTTGTTTTTAATGGGAGATTCAATCGTGTCTTATACATTGCCTTTCTAAACATAACACGTAAGGAAGATGAAATAAAAAGATGGATAGACTTGCCTACTTCAACAATGCTAACTGCTGTTCCCCAATTAACCTCATTATAAATCTTTTAGAAATAAAGTAACTCATAACTCATCTTCATCAAATGAAAAACTAGCAATTCTCACAAAACAGTTAGTGACCTAAAATATCTTTAACCTCAGTAATAATAAAAAAATATCATTAAAACTGAGTTACCATTTTCTCTCTACTAAACAGGCAAGCTTTTTTAAATTTTATTTTAAAGTATAATAGGATTGAAAAAGATGTAAGTGCAGGGACATTCTTATACACTACAGTTAGGAATATACACTGGTAGATTCTCAAGAAAAAAATATGTATGAGCAATATTTAGCATAGGAATATTACAGCAATGTTATTTAAACAGAAAAAGGCTAGGCATAATAAATCTTCAATAAGAGTATTAATAAACTACAACAGTGATAAATTCAATACTCTACAGCCATTAAAATTTATTATACAATAATACCATAAAAATAGAAGCAACGAAAAATATTCAAAATTATATATACTATATGACCCATTTTTAAAGTATTAATATTATAGCCCTGGCTGGTAGCACAGTGGATAAGGCGCCGGCCTGCGAACCCAAGGGTTGCAGGTTCGATTCCCCAGCCAGGGCACATAACAAGGTTGCAAACCAGGTCTCCAGTCAGGTCTGTGGCTGGAGGCAGGTGAAAAGCAACCATACATTGATGTCTCTCTCCCTCTCTGCCTCTCTCCCTTCCCCTCTTTCTAAAAATAATGAAATAAAATCTTAAAAAAAAAAAAGTTTAAAAAAAAATAAAGTATTAATATTTTAAAAGATATACTCCAAAACAATCACAGTGATTATGGCAGGACAACAGTAAGATTATAGATGACTTAGTTTCTTCATACTGTGTATAAGGGTACTCTAAATATTCTGCAATGATATATTTTTAAAAATTAGAAAAATGAACTTGTGTGAATAACTGTGAATAACATATGTGGTATTAAAAAATGAAATAGCATAATAAAAATGAATGGATTCTAATAAAACACAATGATGCCCTGGCTGATGTGGCTTAGTGGACTGAGTAATGATCTGCAAACCCAAAGGTTGCTGGTTCAATTCCCAGCCAGAACACATTAACCAGGATGCAAGCCAGGTCTCTAGCCAGGTCCATAGCTGGAGGCAGGTGAAAGGCAACTACACACTGATGTTTCTCTCCCTCTCTTCCTCCTTCCCTTCCCCTCTCTCTAAAAATAATAAATAAAATCTTAAAAAAAAAAAAAAGGCACCACCACCACCATGGCTAACACTGTAGCCATAAATGAAAAAAATTACAGAAACACAAGAAAAATGTAACAAAATGCAATAAAAAACAAACATACTGACAAATGTATGTTTTTAAAAACCTATTAATAGTAGGGTCTATAGGGTTGGATCAATAAAAAATAATCTAGCAAAGAAAACTAGAAGTAATAAAAAGAGAGAAGTAATAAAAAGAATCCTTTCATCAATGTTTGAAGCAAGGAAATAAAATCAGAATATGTTCTTTCCTTGGGGAAGATGAGAAGCAGGCTATTCTCAATTTGTATCTTCTCTTACATAGAATATTAGCTCACAACAGGAAAGAGCATACCATAAACACTCAACTGCTACCTATGGTGAGGGAAAAAGTGGTAAGGAATAACCTATCTTCAAATAAGTTTAACTATTCAAACCCTGATGCATCATATGCCAAGGTTCAGGATCTGCTCCCAGATTTGACCTCAGAACCACTGCTATCTATGAGAATGTTGAAGAAAAACAAGTTATAGGGAAAGACAAAAATCTCCTGGTTTAAAAAAAAAAAAAAAGGGACAAGTATAACAACAAAAATAACACTCATGAGAAAATACAGTTAACTCTTGAACAACACGGGTTTCAACTATGTGAGTCTACTTACACACAATTTTTTTCAATAAATACTGTAAAATATTTGCTTTCCTCTAATATATTGTAAGAATACAGTATATACAAGACATAACATACAAAAAAGAGGTTGGGGCAAAAAAATCCCACTCTGTATGTGATAATCAACTGTTTATGTTATTGGTAAGGCTCCCAATCAACAGTAGGGTATATTAGTAGTTAACCCAGAAGGAAGTCCAAAGTTATAACTGGATTTATTTTTTTAAGTCTTTTTTTTAAATTTATTATTTTTAGAGAGAGGAGAAGGGAGAGAGGCAGAGAGGGAGAGAGACGTCAATGTATGGTTGCCTTTCACCTGCCTCCAGCTAAGGACCTGGCTGCAGACCTGGCTTGCAACCTGGTTATGTGCCCTGGCTGGGAATTGAACCAGCGACCTTTGGGTTCTCAGGCTGGCGCCTTATCCACTGTGCCACCAGCCAGGGCCTATAAATGGATTTTTGACTGCAAGGAGGGGATGGAGGGAGTGTGGGAGGGTTGTAAATCCCCGCCTTATTCAAGGGTCAATTATAGTCTTAAGTATTTTTCCTATGAAATTATTAGGTTAGTTCTTAGGTTGACAAAGCAACTGAAAGTTTGATATCTCTTAAGACAAGATGCTGAAAAACACAGTACATGTCAGTACTGTTAGATCTATGGAGCACTGAACTATCCAAATACAATCATATGTCATAGGATGGCTTTTGAACTAAGAAACCCTTCATAAAATTTAGTAGACATTATTGTATGAAATTACCATTTAGATAGAATGCTAGATACACAAATACTACATTGGGTGGGAAAATTCTATAATACTAATAAACATTCTCTAAGTCTTAATGTCTAATTTTACCAAATAGCAGAATGGCAGATCTCTATTCAGACTTGGGGGTCGGGGAAGGGTTCTTGTGGTTATTGGGGGAAAGACTATGTTTGACACTGGTAGCCTTCTTATGGTTCAGCAGTACTAAGACTACCAAAAAGAATGTATACACTTGGCCCTGGCTGGTAGCACAGGGGATAAGGCACCAGCCTGCAAACCCAAAGGTTGCTGGTTCAATTCCCAGCCAGGGCAACATAACTAAGTTGCAAGCCAGGTCTCCAGTCAGGTCTGTAGCTGGAGGCAGGTGAAAGGCAACCATACATTGATATTTCTCTCCCTCTCTGCCTCTTTCCCTTACTTTCTCTCTGGAAATAAAAATAAAATCTTGAAAAAAAAAAAACAACAACAAGAACGTATACACTTAATAGGAGAAATGTTTATAAAGCATTAATGTTAACCATTCCTCACAATATTTTAATTACTCTATTTTAAGTACCAAAAATATCACTATACTCTTCTTAGCAAACTGTAGTATATACATTAAATCAGTGGTTTTCAAATGGTAGCCTAAATTTCCAAGATACTTTCAGGAAGCCATGAGGCCAAAATCATTTTCATAACATAACTAAAATATTAGTTGCCCTTTTATTTTCATCCACCCATGAAAATAAAGTGAGTTTAATCCTCCATGGAAAATAAAGCAGAGTCAGTACTGTTTGAAATGGTTTAGTAAACAACTGTTAAAGCATTTAATATATTAAAAATATTTTTGTTATAACAATAAACCTCAATAGAATATAAAAATATAAAGAAAAGCTCTATAAGGTCCTCAATAATTTTTAAGTGTAAAGGAATTTTGAGAACAAAATATCTGAGAACCCTGTATCAAATCATGCTAATTATTCCACATCAAAATTTCAAAAGATACTGAAACCATTTATAAAGCAAATTAAGTACCAAAAATATAGTCTTCCCTTGGATGTCAACCAAATCAAATAATAGGATTAGACATATATCTATAATGGGGTTAGGTTCAGAAATAAACTTGCATGGTTCAAGTAACACCACCTCCATACAGCCAAGAGATAATGCCGGCAGCAAACATCAAATTGCAAATGCTATAAAGAATAAGCCCCATTTGCACAAAAGCAAACTATGAATACATATGTACTGAACTCATATGTATTGAACTATATGTAAGTTCAATACAACTCAGAATTCACTTTTTCTAGGAATTGATTGATTACACCATTCCATCTATATTTACATTAGCATTAATAACTCTGCAACTACCATTTAATATTAAAATAATACCAAGAAACAGAGTATATACTCCAATATATCTCCAACATCCCGATATTTTTTATTAACATCTTTTCTATTTTACCAAAGACTGTTAAAATCAGAAGTCACTTCAAAAACTAAATAAACATGGACAACAAGGTGGAGACTGACTATGAGGAAGCGCAATGGGGGAAAATATGAAACAACTGTAATATAACAACAATTAAGACAAACTAAATAAAAAAGCAAAACAAAAACATAGTAAAAATAATTCTGTATTAATAACTAGCCCTTAAGCATCATTTTATTAATTACTTGAAACATCTATATATAAGGCATATATAAAAATTTATTCATGGGTAAAATATTTAATATGAGGTAGGCACTCTAATAAAACTTTGATATGTACAAACATATGATAGTCATTAAAGCTAAGGGAAAGAAATATTTGAGAACCTATAGTTTGTGAAACATTAAGTACTTCATATATGTTATTTCACAAATCCTCACAACAACATTGTGAAGCAAATATTTTACAAATTAGCAAACTGAGGTTTAACAAGGGCTTAGCAATTTGTCCATAGTCAATAGGTATGCAGGAATTTGACCTGCATTTACAAGAAACAAAATTCCTTCCAAGAGCCTTTTCAATTAATGCCCTTCTCTTCAAAGAATTTCATGGCATACTGGAAAGGAATTGTACACCTACACTGAAAAATGTCCCAGAATTTCTCCCAATGTCTTGTTTCACGACTGTAGGAAACAAATGGGCCAAGTTTGTTTGTTTGTTTGTTTTCATCTTTATACACAGAATTCCTCCCCTCCCTTGAAGGACTGTAAAGAAACACATTATGTCAAGAAGACAGTTGACTGAGGTTCACACATAAAAAGGCACTCAAAATATGATGGTTTTGTTGTTACTAATACGACTACTTTCTATAGGAAAAGTTTCTATTGAGAATTCATTAACTATCCCAGTAAGACTAAACCTACTGCTACAACTCTGACCATGAAACAGCAGCAGCAGGAAGATGTCTGTACCAATAAGAGATGGGTCCTGATTAAAAAATAACATGGGGCCCTGACTGGTGGCACAGTGGATAAGGCACCAGCCTGAGAACCCAAAGGTCGCTGGTTCGATTCCCAGCCAGGGCACATAACCATGTTGCAAGCCAGGTCTTCAGCCAGGTTTATCGCTAGAGGCAGGTTAAAGGCAATCATGCGTTGATGTCTCTCTCCTTCTCTGACTCTCTCCCTTCCCCTCTCTCTAAAAATAATAAATATAATCTTTAAAAACAATTAAAAATAACATGGAATATTCAAGTTTTATTAGCTTCTGGTGATTAAAATGTATTAAATTTAACAAATATTTTTAAATTTTTTAAATTAAATAGATCTTAAGGTACAGGTGGCAAACATAAGGCCTGCCACCTTCACCTTGTTTCATCTGGCCCAGCACCTTCGGTGGGCACCTTGTGTCTACCCAACTCACTTAACTGTTAAGGAGCAGTTACATTTATACAGTACTAAGATTACATTCGGCCCTTTGAAGGCAACTGTGAGGCTGCTATGGTACCTGGTGAAAATGGGTTTGATACCTCTGTTCTATGCATTCTATGACAGTATGCCAGGTCTCTCCCAAACTTTCATTAAATATGTTACTCATCCAATTTCTCTAGTATTAAAATCAAGTTGATATTATTTTCAATTTATACCAAAGAAAAATATAATGTCTGTATTGAGAGCAAAATTAAGATAAACTTTTCATGTGACAGTAAGAATAATTCATCATTTTGAATAACATAACCAAATCATGGTGTACAAAAAAATTAATGTTTTCCTTTGTGTGGTATAAAAAAACTTACAGACGTGATTCTTTATTGAACAAGTCATATAAAACAATCCATTATTTCTAGATGTGTTTGTTCTTCAAAGCTTTTTCTTCCAAACATAGAAATTAGTCAAACCTATTTTCCAAATCAATAAATCACTATATAGATAGGATTTCTATTACTTTGAAGTTTGTGCCATTTAATCAAAGAACTCTTAGAAATACATAATGCTAATCAAATGTTAACCTTTACTACAAGGGTAACCATATTGTTTATCACTCAAACCTATACACTTTTAGGAGGAGGAATACTACTAATTATCATTTTAACCACAGATTTAACTATGACTGTCCCCGTAACCAGGACATGTGAACACCCTAATGACCATCTTGTAACTCTTCCACCATTCATTATACTCACAGTCCTCTCTTATACTCTTACCCAGTGGAAAGATAAGCATGCCTAATACGGAAAATCATCTGGCTATAAATTTGACTACTAAAGCACAATATTAAAGTTTTTTTTTAATTTTTTTTTTTTTTTTTTTGCTTACTACCCATGTTTAAAAGACTATTTCATTAAGAGAGTTCACCCCAGCGTAAAACTTGAGTAAGTTCAACTATACCTCATTCTGAAGTTCATCACCACTTTTAACAGAAGCAAGCATATTATATAAAGTACAGCAAAGATCTTCTATTCGTGTTGCTTCAGCCATTTCATTTAAAGTTGCATTTAAGTACTTCTCAACTTCACACCACAAAAAGGAGTCATTTGTTTTCTCCACAGGTTTGGCCTCTGGGGTAGAATGCTCCCGAAAATGTTCATTCAGGAACTTCTTATAATCTAAGCTTATCGTTTTCTGGGGTTCACCATTTATTGGCAGTTCATCAAAGTGGTCCAAATCATGCATGTCAAATGAAAAGGCTAAATTATTACCAAATAAAACTCTATCACCACATTCCTCTTTTGTCATCTGGACAAGAGCAGTAAGACTGTCTTGATGAAAACGAGAAGTAATTCGACTGGTAGCATCACAAGCTGCAGTGGCAGATGATGATGGAAAGGGACCAAACATCTGTTTTATAGCCTTTGTTTCACTGTGACCAACACAGTCCTTCAAGTGAAAGATCCTGAAGAGAAATGCGGCCGCACTTTCAATTGCTTCTTTTCCATCATCTGTTCCAACTATTCAAAGACAGAAGGAAAAGTATTTATTCAAGTGAATCATAGTTCAATTTATCATTTTCAAAAAAAGTACTAGTAATATTCTTCTGAGTAAACCCAACAATAAAAACACTCTGATAATCAATTTAAGAGCAGAAAAACTCATTTAAGTATAGTCCCAAAGAACTGTATTAGGTACACAGATCATTATCAGTAATTAATCTCTATCTAAGTAGAGAAAGTACCTAATAACAACCTTTTAACCTCTTTTTTAAAACAATGAGGCATTAGCAAAAACATTTAAAACAAAATTTTAAAAATGGATTTGATGAACTAGTTAAATAAACCGAAATAAGGTGTGAATAACAACAATAAAAAGGAATTATAGAATTTTGGAGCTGGAAAAAAATCTCAGAAATCTATAACTTTCTTCACAATTTGTACTCTAAATCTGCGATGGCAAGAAATAAATTTACATGGTTTCCAATCGAAAGCATTTAATGCCATAAAGAATGTATATAAATAGAAGAAATGCCACATTATAGAACATAAAAAGAATCTTGTTTAAAAAAAGACTGGAAGTAAATTTTTTACTAAAGTAAGAGGAAATAATGGGGCAACCCTTAATTTCTTTAAGGCATTCATTTCTCACATTCAGTATTTTTTCTTAAATAAAAGAGAAAAAAACTTTGTTTCATAAAATTCAAAGAACACATTTAGAATAGGGGGGAAAAAAAAGAATTTCAATCTCCAGAAGGCTCCAAAAGTCAATGTGACTTACCTAAATACGGTAAAGTTAGCATTCATAATGTAATACACTAGTATCATCTTTCTGAAAACATGGCTGTATTCTTCCGTATTTGATTACAAATCCTGAGCAATTTATATAATTCAGTAATTCAACCCAAACTCCTATACCTTGAGTATAGGAGTCAAACCAAAGCCTTTTTTGACGCAAGTCAAACCAAAGGCTGGCCCCTCCCATCTTTTTTTCCAGCCATATTGGACATTATATATGCCCTCATCCAGTTAACCAGAATTCTTTAATATTCAAAAGTCAGACCCTGTTCTTCTATGCCTATATTCCTGTCTATACAGGGAGCGCGCAATCAATTGGCAGTAACTTTGCATCTCCTTATTACATGTGCTTCTATTAATTTTGAAAAACTATGTTTCTAAGGTTTTGATTTAACATCATTGTTTTAGACATAAAGAATTAAACTCTAAGAGCAACCATCATGTCAAAGGAATACAATGTTAGAGCAACCATAATTTCTGGACTGCAAGCAGGGCAAACTGCCAAGGAAACTGCAGACTTCAATAACATCCCTTTAAATACAGTTGACAATGTGAACAAGGTGTATGATGCTGATCCTGATGTTGCCACATGAACAAAGAAAACGCTTAAGGTGTACAAGGATCACACAAGTCCAGATATTGTACACAGATTCCAAATCATTAATGAAGATCCAAGAAAGTCAATGCATTCCACAGCAAAAGGACTGCAGATGTTGGATGCAATGGTTCATAAGATTATTGCTGAAGATATTAGATACAGATCATATGTTCTTAGAAGGGGCTAGTTTATGACACAGTAGACAAAGGAAAGGTGCTCTGAAAAAGCAAGGACACTGCTAACACAATTGAAAAATCCCAAAGAAGAAAACCCTCTGATCTTCTCTGACTTAAAGAGTTCTCAGCAGGACCAAATAGTCAACAGAAGATACAACAGGTGGCTCTTTAACAATCTTAATGAAGTACCAATTGTCATGAAAATGAAATTTCCTGCTACAGTGATGGTGTTAGGTGTTGTCACCAATGAAGGAGATATCATTACCTAAACAAATTTGTTTCCACAAGGCTTGAAGGTGACTGCTGATATTTACCTTGATGTTTTGAGAGGAGTTGTACTGTGGATGAAGCAAGTCACAAATAAGTGGACATCATTTTCTCTTCCAACAAAACGGTGCACCAGCACATAACACCAAAAAGGTGGGAGAATTTCTCAGTGTCAATGTTCCTGAATTGTGGTCAAAGGAAATCTGGCCTCCTAGTTCACCAAATGCAAATCCTTCAGATGATAATGTATGCAGCATTTGTGAGAGAGAAACTAATAAACAACCTCATTCCAATAAAGAGGCTGTTAAAGCTAAGACTGAAAACATGATGATACCCATGTATAAAGAAATGTTAAAGTGTGCTGAAGATTCTGAGGTTGAATTGAGTCTATTATTGCAGCAAATGGAGACTTCTTTGAACAATTACAAAAATAATGACTATGTTTATGTATTTTATATAAGAATAAATTTATTTCAAAATATAACACTTTTGTGGTATGTTATTTTACTAAAATTTTGCCAATTTATTGCACACCCTGTACTTAGCTTCATCAAGGCCTCTGTTCAAATCCTACCCATTTTCAGAATCAAGCTCAATTCTCTCTTTAAAGGTGAATACAAAATTGTGTGCTATTACATTCCCTTACTATACATAACTCCAAATAGATGCAACAGAGATTTGCTGAGTTAAACTGAATCCAGGCCTCAATGATACTGCCTCGATAACTTCTTATTAAATTTGATGTTTACACATGTGTAGAAAACTAACCATTTATGAGTAGAGATAATTTTACAATATTTATTATTTCCAATTTCTTCTAAAATGAAGCCTATTTTTATGATTTTAAAGAATTTACAAAACACCATCTGACGTAGTATTCTTTTAGTGTTTATAAAAATACATGACAAAAGTCATTTAAAATTAAACAATGCTTTTAAATTAATTGACTAGCATTGATGTACATTTTACTAAGTCTACATAGGATGCTTGCAGAACTAAATTTTTGGATATTTCAGGGACTGTGATATTTTACAGACAATTCAACAGGGTTGGGGGTACGAAAAATAGACTTCGTATTTATAATTCATTCTATATCTAAGATTATAATATGTATTCTTTTGTAATGAGACTATCGTTTTACATCTTGGAATTTTTCTTAAACAATTCAGCAAGAACTTTCACATTAAATTATTTCAATTCTTTCTAACAAAATTATCTTTGTCTTATAGCTGCTAAAATGGAGGCTCAGAGTTAAATAATTTGGGAGAGATCAAATAGCCTTTTAGTTATTAAACATGATTCAAAGCACACTTCTATTTCCTAAACAAAGCTCTTTGTACTATACCACACTGACTGCCTGTAAACTCCTATAAAATACATTTATCTCTAATTCTCATTTACTTAAAAAACAAAATAAAAATCACCTCATAAAATAATGTAATAAGTGGAAGAACAGTCGTACCTTATTATCAGAAGTGGAATTAAACAATTATTATTAGGTCAGTAGTTAAACTTTGTTACAGCCAAAAACAGGGCAGGGAAAAAGGGCATGTGGAACAAGAGACTATCGGAATTCACAGTGAGGGCAGGGTGGCTCTGATGGCCCCTGACAAACTTCACTATTTATACGTTCCCTAGTGGGTATATTATCAAAATTAGTTAATTTTTGTGCAGTCATTTTAATAGAAAGGTGGAAGAAAATATGTAACATTTTTGGTAATCTTACGCTTTATTATTTAAAGAAAGGTAAAAATGCAACTGAAATACAAAGAAAAGATTTGTGCAGTATATGGAGAAGGTGCTGATCAAATATGTCAACAGTGGTTTGCAAACTTTTTTGGTACTACTGACATTTAGGTCAAATAATTCTTTGCTGTGGGGTTGCCTAATGCATTGGAAGATATTTAGTAGCACCCTTGGCCTCTGTCCACTAGAAGCCAATAGCAGAAGATAGCTGGCACACTCAAAATATCCAAATCAATAAAGTTATATTGCTGGGAATGACAAATGTATCTTTTATGGACAAAACCAAACAAACTTTTTGGCCAACCCAATAGATTTCTTAGTGTGAATATCCTTAATTACGGGTTGAATTTCTTTAATAGTCAAATATTCAGATTTTCTATTTTTTGTCCATTTTAGTCATCTCAGTCCTTTGAGTCTGTCA
Source organism: Noctilio leporinus (assembly GCA_004026585.1). Lineage (NCBI taxonomy): Eukaryota > Metazoa > Chordata > Mammalia > Chiroptera > Noctilionidae > Noctilio > Noctilio leporinus. The sequence goes on along the minus strand of PVIW01004841.1, from coordinate 84,428 downwards.
AAAGCTCTGCTCCTCTTCTCACCCTCTTCTTTTTCATCTGGCCTTCTCTTCTGAAATAGTCACCTCCAAGAAAAAGAGGCCCAAATGCCAGGATCACAGTTTCTGGGTTTATTCTGCTTCCAGATCTTGGCCCCATAATTCTTCACTGCTTTGGAGGTACTATGATGCAGTCAAACTGTTTTTCATTTTACAGTTTTTCTATTCTCATCAGAGGATTATTTCAAATTACCTTGTCTGCCAATTTATGGCAAGTGGAACTATGAACTTTTTTGAAATCCACGGTTTTCAAGATGGCTGTTTTTTACAACATTTCTTAGAATTCTCCTATCTCATGCAATACACAACAGGACTTTATTATTTTAAATCCCTACCCTTACTTTCATTGACAGAATTGCAAGATCCTACTAGTATCTTTATTTGCCTCCTTCTCCAGTCATTGCTTTATAAACTGCTTTCATCTTCAGTTTTGACTCCTCACTTTTTTGTAGCAAAATCTTATTTTCTTGACAACTCACAAAACATAATTCCTAAATTCCCTAAATCTCACTTTCTGAGTCAATCCTGCCCAACCTACCTTCTGAGTCATACTGTTCCTAAAAGTTATTAAAGATAAAATGCATCAAAACATCAAAATCCAAATAAAGCAGGGATTATAAATTAGAAAAGGCAAAACAAATTGGTCTGTGTATAGCAAAATAATGTGAATAGTGGGGAAAAAAAAACCCAAAACTAATTCACTTATGGCCAAGTCCTGATTTGTATCCAGTCAAAAGTAAAACCATTAAGACATCCCATTCTGGCCTTGAGAGAGATTCAGTTACAGAGCTGATTAAGGAACTGTTGTGTCTTTCTACTGACCTTCTCAGCATTCTGACCTCTATTCTAGTTTCTACCTATGCTGTGGAAATCTTAAATCTCTTGCAATAATACAGGAAAATCAACATCCTATAATAATAATTTAAAACTCTCAGTAACATCGATACATGATTTATTTTACAGACTGCCATTGTCAACCTTGGCCTTTTATTTTTAAAAATGTTTTTATTTGAAGCACGTAAAATGTATTGAGAAGTTTTGCTGAGCAAAGGGTACAGCTTAATATAACTATGTTACTCCTTCAAAATCCAGAGGAGGTGGCAATGTCTACAATGAATATTTGGATAAACTAAAATTAGGAGCCAAGAATACTACCATAAAATAGTTAATAATATTTTCTCCCTAAAGCTACATTTTATTATTATAATCAAGAGGGAAGAATAAAACTGTAAATAGGTATGAGAAAATAGTAAATATAAATCTGAGAAGAAAAAATGCTTTAAAATAACAACAAAATGTTGCCACTTATAAGACATTGTCCATTATCAAAAGTAGTAAAGATCATGTAGGAATTTTACATGGATTTTCAATAATTCATTTATTTATTGAACATCTACTGTATCCCCTATACCACATTAAGCACTAGGATAGAAAGATGCTGTGTCCATGGAATTTCTACATCATCATCAATGCATTCACAGTTCATCAAGGAAGGAATAGGTGTTATTAATTATCCAATAGTGAGAAAGTACTCTAAAAAAAGTATGGAATAGATGATAATCTAATGGAACACTATTAACATTAGAAAGGAATAACAAGATATAAATGATACCCTGGTGGTAGCTCAGTGGATAGGTGCCAGCCTGTAAACTCAAAGGTCGCTGGTTCAATTCCCCAGCCAAGGTGCATAACCAGGTTGCAGGCCAGGCCTCCAGCCAGGTTTGTGGCTGGAGGCAGGTGAAAGGCAACCATATATTGATGTTTCTTTCCCTCTCTGCCTCTCTTCCTTCCCTTATCTCTGGAAATAATAAATAAAATCTTTAAGAAGAAAAAGGAAAAAAAAACCAACCCTGGCCGGTGGCACAGTGGATAAGGTGCTGGCCTGTGAACCCAAAGGTCGCTGATTTGATTCCCTAGCCGGGGCACATAACCAGGTTGCAAGCCAGGTCTCCAGCCAGGTCTCCAGCCAGGTCCATAGCTGGAGACAGGTGAAAGGCAACCTACATTGATGTCTCTCTTCCTCTCTGCCTCTATTCCTTCCCCTCCCTCTAAAAACAATGGGTAGGATCTTAAAAAAAAAAAAAAAAAAAAAAAGATATAAATGACACCTAAGCTATTTAGTCAGAGATGAGAAGGATTTCTCCAGATGAACACAATGGGGAAAGTTATTATAACTCATAAAGGACAAAGAGGAAAAGCACTGTTCAGGAAGTTAAGATAGTAAATGTTGCATAGGAGTAAAGCTTGCATGTGATAGAATGGAAAGAAATAAAAAGGTACATTGCTTCAACTCATGAAGAAGCTTTTCTAATGTCCATTCTAAGGTGTATAGCCTAAAGAGTAAGCTGTGAATGAAAATGAGCTTTGCTTTGCTTTATATCAAGGTCAGTCTGGTCACAGCGAAGATGAATAAGGAAGGAAGGCTAAAGCAGTAGGCCAATGCAATAGTTCAAATATCAAACAGTAAAAACTTAAACTAGGGGATAGTAAACATGTAGAACAAGTGATATTAAGAGCAGCTGAACAGTACACTTGACAGAACTTGACATGAAAAGTAAAGAATGTGTAATTTCCATCATATTTCTATTTCAAAATTTGGGTCTAGGCCTACGTTCACCAGAAATCAACGCATGGGATTCACTTAACCTTTCTGAGCCCTGTTTTCTTCACATACAAAATGAAGGGATTGGGCAACATGTTCCCTGATGTTCCCGCCAACTTAAAATAACTATTACTCTAGTCAATGTGCATGGTCTTAATCAAGTACCTCATATTATTATATCCTACTCAATTAAAATATAAGTAATTTTTCTTTCTACTTTATTCTCTTGCTCTACGTTTTTAATAAAATTACACCAAAAATACCTGTACTAAAAAAGTGAAATAAGACATATATAATGAAGACATATTTACCATAAGACTAATTTTTTTGAAGCTGTTAGTTTTAATTATATTTCAAGTACCAGCAGTGTTTTCATATTCTGGCCTCTGAATACAAGAAATGGAAAAGAATCTAGGATTGGAGAAAAATATCTGACTAATAAGCAGATATTAGTTTCACCAAAGGTAATAGTTAGTTAACTTAAACATAGCATTATAAAGTACATATAACAGAGCATTTACCTAAATCCAACCCTAAGATTTTATTTGTCATAAAAATGTTTTTCTGCAAAATGACAACTTAACACATTATTGACTGGCAATTTTATACAAAAGCTAATGCAAGTGCAAACATGAGTTAATTCATGTAGCAAACTACATCTATCTGTTCATTAAAATAATCAATTCCTTAAACATATCAGTGAACAGATTAGATTAGTTTCCAACTATGAAACAGATGTTTCACTAACAGGCAAAGCTCCTAGGATTACATTTAATGACTGATATTTAAAACAATGATTTTTGACTTGTCAGATATATTTGAGAAATAGCCTGAAGGGTAATTTTTTAAACTTAATGTTCACATTATTTATATAAAGAAATAACTTAGTTATGGTACTGAATAAGTTCAATATATATATATTTTAAGTTTTATCCATTATTTTCATATAGAAGGGCAGGCAGTGGGGAAAAAAGGGAGAGAAACATCAGTGTATGGTTGCCTTTCACCCGACTCCAGCTACGGACCTGCCTGGAGACCTGGCTTGCAGCCTGGTTATGTGCCCTGGGAATCGAACCAGCAACCTTAGGGTGGCACCAATCCATTGAGCCACCAGTCATGATTGTCTTTGCTAAATATTCTAAGGCATTTTTATAATGAAACTAAAGAAGAAGAATGCTCTACAATTTTTGAAAATGGCTTTACTAGCCCACTCCCCAATGGCCCTAACTTCTTAGAAATAAAACAGTGAAGTCCAAAGGGTGATCCAGACTGCATTTTCCTACTATTTGCAATGAACCTTACTGCCTCTATATTCTTAAAATATAAAATGTGATTATATGCCAAACACTACCACAAACTTCATCAAAATGTGCTCTACTTCCCCTAGGCTTCAGCAAGCTCAATTTTAACTAACACCCTTGAGCTTCAGGAGATCATTTAAATGCACAAACATACATGACATTCACTTTGCACTTTCACAAGTTAAAACGGTAAGAACATTAAATCCAGTATTTTACCATATTACAAACCGGTAATGGTATAAAAATATTTGAAAAATAAACTTTAAAGACTCAATGAGCATAGGATTTCACATGTATGAAATATCAGAAACACCCTTCAAAACTGGTGTAACAAAGAAAACTGTCAACCAGCTAATGGTAATGATTTTTCTCTCTACGATGAAATCACCTGAGAAAACTTTTATCATTTATTTATCAAGTGAATTTCACGAAGACCCTAAAATACGAATTCTAAGTATTGAGAACGGAGTGTTCAATAAGAAAAGTAAAATCCTATTCTCATGAAACTTATATCCTAGTGACAAAACACAGGTAACCAAAAAGCCAAATATTGATAATGATAAATGTTACGGAGAAAATGTTCCTAAGGGTTTAAGATAAAGAATGACTGGGTAATAATCTAAGATTGGATGGTCAGTGAGGGCCTCATTTAGGAAATAACTTTTTAGGTGAGTTCAGAATAAAATGAAAGGATGTATTCACTCTAAGATTAGGGCAGAAGAACACTCTTGCAAGGTAAAGAGCAATAATACAAAGATCCCAAAACAGGCACCAACTCGGTGGGTCTGAGGAAGTGAGAAAAGCCTGTGCATCTGAAGCAGTTAGTGAAAGCAAGGGTGAGCCCAAATCAGAGAGAAAGGTGGATGCCAGATTATATAGGGCCAGAATACTGGTTTAAACCTTTTACAGGTAACAAACCTGAATTAGAAAAATTCAGAACGACAGTACTGCTAACTATGCTTTTTAGTTAGGAGACAGAAATGTGATAATAAATGTCAATGAACAAACTCAGATGTTTTACCAGAGTCATTATTTTGTTTTGTTTTCAACCTTGGGAAAGTAGCATGTGTTAAGCATATAGTAATTACAATCTCTAATTAAAATTCCCACCAAAAAGCCTGCGAACCTAAAAGTCACTGGTTCAATTCCCAGCCAGGGCACATAACCAGGTTGCAAGCCAGTTCTCCAGCCAGGTCTGTAGCTGGAGGCAGGTGAAAGGCAACCATACATTGAGGTTTCTCTCCCTTCCCCATTCTCTGGAAATAAATTTTTTTTCCCACCAAATATAATCAATTAATGAGAATGTTAGTGTATAACAACACTTGAGTGAAGTTCAACTCCAGTGTGGCTCCTCACTAGGTGCTAGATGAGTATCTATAAGAGAGGGAGCTACGTGACTTTAAAAGTTTCCTTCAAGATGTATTAAAATTTTAATTTACCTTATTCTTATTTCAAATAAGACGTTGGTCTTACTTGGCCAATTCTAAAATCCTATAAATCTTTCATGTTTGATTGTATTAGTAATTACTTGTTTATTTCCACCTCCCTGACTCTATCCTAAATTCCTTAATTAATTAAGATAGTCTTTCATTAATTATGAATATCTGCTTGGAGATTTTAGCTTTTTCCCTCTATAGCATGTAATTCAAAAAAAGGGCGTTTTTGAACATTGCTGGTTTTTATTTATTTTTTATTTAAAAAAAATATTTATTATTTTTAGAGAGAGAGAAAAGAAGAGAGGCAGAGAGGGAGAAAGGTATCAAATGTATGGTTGCCTTTCACCTGCCTCCAGCTACAGAGCTGGCTGGAGACCTGGGCTGCAACCTGCTTATATGCCCTGGCTGGGAATCGAACCAGGGCTGTGAACCTCACTAGTTTTTAAATTAAAAAAACATACTATACCTATTTGTTTTGCAGCCTGCAGTATATCTTTTAAGTCTTCATTTACACTTTGGATTTCATTCTTCTCTAGTTTTTCATTCAAAAATGTTACTATCTTCTTCCATGTCAGGTCCAAACCTGCAATTTGCTCCTGAAATTTAGCCCGCTTTATCTGAAAGATAATACAGAGGCATACAGGTTAGTTTTCTCAAGTTCATCGCTTATTGCATGTTTTGCATTACATTATATAACTTAGTACCACATATAAGAATTCAAAATTTTATCTATTTTTACCCAAAGTTATGGCTCCCTCTGGGAGTCTTATTAAGATTTAAAAAAAACTACTTTATTTAAAAGATATATTTAATAAAAGCTTTTAAACAGTTTTAATCACAATGACTAAACATTATAAAATTATTTTCATATAGCAAAATAAAAAGCAAAAAGTTCTACATACAAATGACAATAGGTAATATCCTACGTACCTCTTTTCTATGTTTCCTGATTTTTAACAAAGCTCAGACCATATTGTATATGGGAACATATGCTAGGCTTTTAATGAAAGGCATTTAAAAAAATCAGATTCCTGTGATGAGTTCAATGTATTCAAACAGGCATTGTTTTCCTAAGTATGATCCTAGAACAGCATAGATATCTAAGAGATTCTTATCTATACACACTCTTTTCTAAAGATTATAAGTCTTTGACTTCTCAAGAACTGAAACACAAAGCAATAAAATATTTACTTCATACCACAGACCTTGATAAACTTCATGAGGCCCTTAAATGAAATAGTAGTAGGTCAGACAAAAAATTGTAATGTTCCTCTTCGTTGTACTGATAATATTGAATAATCCACCCTTACCTCCGCTTCAGTTTTCTAATTTAAAATCAAGCTAATTAATCTGGGTTTAAGGAGAAGAAAATGAGCACATGTAGAGATGAAATAAGATTAACCATAAATTGAACTAAGTTGTTACAATGGGTCATACCACGTAAAGGCTATCTCTTTCTCTCCTTTGTATATGTTGGATATTTCCAAAGATAAAAAGTTCAATTAAAATGAAGCTCATTATATCTGTCACAAGAATAACTGACATGGGATAAACACATAGTCCTTGTCACTTTCAAATTTTTAAATCTTCTACTCTATATCTAATATAAAAGCACCTGTAAAGGAACTTGGTTAGGTGAGGAGAGGAAATAATTCTAGTTGAAGATACCAATATTAATTATATAGAATATATCCTTATTTTAATTGTTATGGAAATGCAAAACAGCTCCCATCTTAAAAAAGGTTAACTGTTTGAAGTAGCAAAATTCTGTATCACTTTTAGAGAAAAATAAATCTACCTAAAGATTGTTATAAATATTTTCTTCCTACTATCAATCTCTAAGTAAAGATATTAATCATAAAAGAGCATAAGGACTATTTTATTATTTATTTTTTTAGAGAAGAAAAGGGGAAAACAGAAAGTGAGTGAAAAACATCAATTTGTTGTTCCAATGATTTATGCATTTATTGGTTGACTCTTATATGTGTCTTGACCAGGGATCGAACCTGTAACCTTGGCGTATCAGGACAACACTCTAACCAACAGAGCTACCTAGCCAGGGATGCACAAAGACTTTAAGCAACAAAATTCTAACTGATTAGGAAACAATGTTAATATTCTTTAATAGAGTCAAATAAGTTAGCAAAGTGACTTATTTTTTAAAAGATTTTATTTTTAGAGAGAAGGGAAGGAGAAAGGGAGGGAGAGAAACATGTGCCAGAGAGACATCAATCAGCTGTCACATGCCTGCAACTAGGAACCCGGCCCACAACCCAAGCAAGTTCCCTTAACTGGGAATCAAACCTGCCAGTTCATAGGCCTGAACTCAATCCACTGAGCCACTCCAGCCAGACCATGGTTGCTGTTTTGTGAAAAACAGCATAGGGTCATTTCCTTTATATACTATATTTTATGACTCATTCCTTCATTACGTATAGTTCATATACCTTCAGAACTATAAATCCTGCAACCAATTATAAAGACCACATAGAAGTCAATTATGAGACCTGATATTGAGTTTGAAAGAGTAAAATTCCGACCCTGGCTGGTGGTGCAGCAGTAACGAGCCGGCCTGCAAACCCAAAGGTCACTGGTTTGATTCCCCAGCCAGGGCACATAACCAGGTTGCAAGCCAGGTCTCCAGCCAGGTCCATAGCTGGAGGCAGGTGAAAGGCAACCATACATTGATGCTTCTATCCCTTCCTTCCTCCTTCCCTCCCTCCCTCCCTCCCTCCTCTCTCTAAAGATAATGAAAAAATCTTAAAAAAAAAAAGAAAAAGAAAAGAATTTTACCAGAAATCTAAAAACTTACTCAGATAATCCAGAGGCAAATTACTGGATTAAATTACAAAATTAGCCATGGGAAGAACTTTAGCAACAGAAAAATTAACAAAGGATTCAATACCATAATTCTTATTATTCTCTTTGACAATACTGTCATATATGCTTAAGATAAAAATTCCCATTAAAAAGGCATCAGTGTACACATTTCCCTCTTAATAGATAAACATACCATTTAATAACACAGGACTGAGAAAAAGAATGTCAAGTACTTGCCCGTATCCTATGCTTATAATGGTTTTCATCTTTAAAAAAATTACCTTTAAGTCAGCTACTTCTTCATTGTAATTATCTTGCTTGGTGACATTTGAAAAGGAGCGCAAGGCTCCTGTGAGCCGAGGTAAAGTCATCTATTAATTTAATCAATGATCCATACAATGAGAAACCTGAAACTGAAACAAAACAAGATGATATTTATCTGTTGGGGCAAGTGGGAGAGGTAATCAAAATCAACAAACCGACCTAGGAGAGAGAGAACAATTAATTAAAAAGCAATTGTTACCAATATTGAGTAATTCTCCTGACACATTTTATACCCATGAGGTCTTTATTTTTAATAGCACACAAGCTACATTTGGAGAAAGGAAAAAGAAACAAAAACACATGTGTGAGTGCCCTACTGTAACATGCCATCAAAATGAGTTCTAGATTCCAAAGCGCAGGTCTCAACTACCGCCATTACTACTGACAATGATACTGAGAGAGAAGAAAGGGAGCACTTGTTCAACTTTTCTTCAATTTTATTTTATGTTCACTGATTTCATCTCACACTATCCGGTGCTGTCAAGTGTCTCACTGCTTTTTCTTTTTTTAAACAAGTTTTTTTTTTTCCTCTTGAAAAAGTGTGTTTGCACCTAAGTGTATTTGCATTAGTGGTTCCCTGCTTGGAATGCTTTTCCAATGTTAATATAGCTGACTCCCTGACACACAGATCTTGGCTTAAAATATCTGAGAGGGGCCTTTCTTGACCAATCTAAGACAGGACAGTTACTGTCTAGCAAAGCACGAAATTTCAATTCTCTTTTATAGCACTAATTACTATTTGACATTTACTTGTTTATCTACTTATGCATTGTTACTCAACAAGAGTAAGGCTAATGTTTTTATCACAAAATAATTATTTGGTAAATAGTAAGAGGAAGAAAAGGATACAATGGTAACAGGGAGAGTGAAGAACAGGAAAGGAAAGAATTCAAGTAGCTGGGAAAGGGAAGGACTCTCAGGGAAAAAAAGAAGTTAGATGGCCAGATCTCATCTCCTCGTTTACATGTTGACAACTAACTTTCTGACAAATAGACTAATAATATTTACTACAAGAGACATCCTTATCTATGGAATACTCTGAGTTTATCCTGGTTTAAGACTGCTTATTAGCCCTGGCTGGTGGCACAGTGGATAAGGCATCTGCCTGCGACCCTAAAGGTCACTGGTTTGATTCCCAGCCAAGGCACATAACCACGTTGCAAGCCAGGTCTCCAGCACGTTTATAACTAGAGACAGGTGAAAGGCAACCATACGTGGATGTCTCTGTCCCTCTGTGCCTATCTCCCTCCCAACCTCTCTAAAAATAATAACAACAAGTGAAATTAAAAAAAAAAAAAAAAAAAAGACTGCTTATTGGCTCTTTGGAGAATATCACAAAAGCTATACAAGTCTTTAGCACAGTTCTGAATTAGGGATATTTTGCCATCTATGGGTCATCTGGCAATATCTTGTGACATTTAAAGTTGTCACAACCGAGGGAATACTAATGATGTCTCATGGGTAGACACCAATATAATACACAGGATAGCCTCCCAACAACAGAATTACCAAGCCCAGTGAATTTCAACCAGCGTGCCATAGCAGACAAACTGGTGTAATGACAGTAAAATTTTAAACATGCAATATCTGACATTTAGTTTAGGGCACTGACCTCTTTCCCTTAGAATGTCAAATAAAAAAATAAAAGTAAACAGCCTATGCAACAATACCTGGCTGGTGTGAATGAATCAAAATTATACCTATTTTTTTTTTGTCAGATGAGCAAAAAATATATTTTTTGGTGTACCACCGAATTTTAGTAAATTAGTTTACATGTGCTATGAGATGAAAAGGTTGAGAAATGCTAATCTAGCCCAAAAAATCAATAGTACAAAGTTTATGAAACTCCACTCTATAGAGTTGAAAATAGAAATGTTGTATAACATAGGTACCTCCCACAGTGTGAAAAGACACACAAACCCCAATTAAGACATCTCATTAATTATTCTGGCCCAAAGAGCATGTGTCCAACGTGAAACCATATAGGATGTCTTAACTCCCTGCTTCGGTTCTTCTTGATTGCTTATATCTTTGAAGTTATTGCAAAATTTAATACTTGGAAAAATCACTCCCATATTAGAATGATTAGATATAAAATAACTGTGTGAAATGTTTATCAAAGGTAAATTAAAAATAAGGCTATAATAGGAAATAACCTAAGATAATTTTAAAATAGAGTTTAGATTTAAAACTATATAGTTGTTAAATTTAAAAACAATCACTGGATGGGTTAAACAACAGATAAAACACAGCCAAAGGAAGGTGATGACCTGGAAGAGAGATAGAGATCTCAAGAAATATGCTGTTACAAAAGACAAAGTATAGTTAAGTAGGTTAAAAAAAAAAAAAGTCCAAATATATCAACACTCACAATAAATTCAACTTAACATTCAAAATACTGACAGACTGAATTACTAAATATCAACCAAAAAAAACATTAACACTATACCTAAAGCACAAACAAAGGAAGGCCGAAAGTTAAGGCATAAAAGAAGATCCCCTTGTAAAAATAATGAAAATATCAAATCAGACATAATAGATTTCTTTTAAGTATTATTAGGATTTTTTTTTCTTTTTTTAATGTATGCTTGCCTTTCACCTTAAGCTTAAGAACCCGGCTGGAGGCCTAGCTTGCAACCTGGTTACATGCCCTGGCTGAAGAATTGAACCAGCAACCTTTGAGTTTGCAGGCTGGCGCCTTATCCACTGTGCTACCAGCCAGGGCTTATCAGGAATTTTTAAAAATTCTCTTCATAATAAAAAATACAGCACTAAGAACACATATAAAATTTTTGAATTTGTAGGCATGCTTTGATGAAACTGCCTTAAAATAAAGCAAACCTCCAGAAGAAAGTAATTAGAGTCCAACATAAAGTGCAAGTTTAATAATAGATCAATTATGGATAGGTCAAATCAACACCAACAAAAATTTAGTAAAGAATAAAAGACTTGAACAGTGCAATTACTAAGGTTAATTTAATAAATATATTCAGAAACCTTTACCTAATGTTTAGAAAACACAAATTCTAAATACATCAGTAACAGTTTAAAATGGTCTATGTCGACTAAACCATGAAGGATGTCTCAACAAATTTCCACAAGTTAGTATCAAAAATCAGTAAACCTTTACTGTTTAAAGAGAGAGAATAAATATTTTAGGTCTGGTAGGCCACCAAGCAGTCTCTGCTCCATAGTCTTTGCTTTATTATTATTTTTTTAAAACAACACTTTAAAAGTGTAAAATCATTCCTGGGCTCAGGGTGACCAAATTAGTTTGCTGATCCCCAATACAGGCCTCGTTTGCTGAGCAAAATAAAATTAGCTTAGAAATCAGAAACAAAAAAGATTAAAAAAAACAAATGACTGCATTGAAGATCAGTAAATAAATGACATCAGAAAGGGTAGGGGGAAAAATACATAGCTGAATTCTCTATATCACACTTAAAAAAATTAATCAGGAAAGTAAATGACCCATTTTAAATTTAAACTACCCATTGGGAATGAATTTTGGACAGAATTTCTGGAAACAAACTGATTCAGGGAATCACATCTATATTTTAACACTTTCTGGAGCACATGAAAAGAAGAAATCAAGTCAGGAGTCAATGAGAGCACAGAGAAGACATTCTGTAACCTTATCATCAGTCAGCTGGGCCCCACCATGCAGTTTTCTGATTCACCCCCAACTTTCTGATTCAGCAGATAAGATGGCACTGAGATGGGGCATTGTCAAGATCAGAATTCAGAAACCACCAACCTTATACAGTATATATATACTCCACTATGCCACTTCAAAAGGAAGACATATTCCATGGTAAATCCAAAAGAGAATTTTGACCTTTTATTCCTTACTTGCATTGCACCTTATTGCCACCAACTGGTTAATTGTTTGACTTAATCAAACATAATATGCCAAGTGAAGGTAGAAAAATAATAATACTGGAGACTCTGCCCACTACTTCACATACTGATTATATACATGCTCTAGAATGAATGGAGAATAAGCAACAAGAATATGGTGCTCCCTTAGACCACTTCAGTTACCATATGTATCTCAAACTGTGAACATCTTGCTGCATTGCATGACTCAAATGTTTAAAACTATGTTTCCTTTCTAAAATATATATACAACATGACCATTAAACACAGCCAACATTTTCACCTGGGTTACCTGAAGAAATTGCGGTATGTTCCAAGTCTGGAGGAAAAATATGGCTGTGTAGGACATATTGAGAGACTGTATGTTACGACAACCTGGTGTTCTATGGGATTTTCAAGGGAAATTTTAATTATTCGTTATTTCCACCCAACAAGTTCATTTAGATCCTAATTTATTCTTAAGCAAGAAGAACTGCTCCTGAACAGTTTCTAACAACTACTGGAGGATGGACAACAGAGGAAGCAAGGGAAAGATAAAACATACAGGGTGGGGGCAAAAGTGGGTTTACAGTTATATGGAAAATAATATAATTATTAACAAACAAGAATTAACTCTGTTTTGCATACTCACAACTATAAAGCTACTTCTATCCCACCCTGTATATACATTTTATACAAATCAAAATATGTAACAGTTTGTTAAAAACAACTATGAGGTTCTTATACCCCAATTACTTTATGCTCAAAGGTGGGGGTGAGGGGGATAAACCTAGACAGACTCATAATCATAAACCAAATTGTCCCTGTACTACAGAAACCCCCATAGTTGTATTAATTTTATTTAACAGAGAATAAGGGAAGCTTTTAACTGCCCTTGGGAAATAAGTGGCTAGACTAACATCAGAACCAGAATAGTTAGAACATCCCACAAGGATCAAACAAGCTCGCGTATTACTCTAGAGAACACATAGAGCAGAGGCACTACATGCTAGGCAGTGTGTGTGTTCTCTCTCCCTACACTGGTCCAGTGAAAAGGGTATTGGCCTAGATTATGCTGAACAAAGCAAAATTCTCCTTCTACCCCAACCTATGGACCTCTGAAAGACACATTCAAGAAATGGATACCTGTCCCTTAATAAACCCTAAAAAGATTCATCTGAATTTAAGCCATGAATACTTCCTCTCAAGAGATACCCTCCTACACCAAACCAAAACTCTAGTGATGGTCTAGAACCAGTCTTAGCTGTTTGGAAAGAAAGGGTTTTCCTGACCTTATACACTTACTCCTCTGTACCACAATTACATTGAGCACCATTACATCCTCAATATGAGCTTGCAACTAATGACCCTGTAGAAATCTGATTCCAGTTTTTCCCCAAAGAACTAGAATTATACACTCAAACCCAAAAATATTTATCAAAGAGTATGATGGTCTTAATCTTCACTTAACTGTTTTGTGCAAAGTAGAGAAAATTCTTCAAAATACCCTAACACTGACACTATATAAAAGAAACTGGTAGACACTTGGTTAGCAGATAAAATCTCTCCACCCCTCTCTCAATACAGAAAAACTAGGCTCTAAAATCAGAAGTCAAATGAATTCATGTAGTAAACAAGAAATACAAAAACAGATAAGCAAATTACTATTATGCATTATGAACTAGATCAAATAAGTAGTAAGAATTTTGTTGTGCTACAATAATTGCACTTAATTTATGCTTTACTTGACCTTTTTGAAAATATAGTATGAATTGCTATGACCATTATGTGACATTTTGGTCTGTTTATTTTAATATTTATGAATAAAAAATTACTTATAAAAACAGGGTACTCGTTTCCTGTATGCTACAATGTTACATCAGTCAGAAATGTGGCCCAATAAGAATGTTTTTATTTACCTTGTTCTGGGCTGAACTGTCAGTTCCCTATCATATTTCATTCCCTGCTACTCACAGCTTCCCAAATCAAAAGATGTTTGGAAGGGTCAGGCCTATGTATATGTGCGTGTTTATATACATTCATACATATATTTATGTGTGTGTGTACATATATATGTACGTGTATACACACACACATACACACAGGTTGTGCGTGATAAATTGGCAATAACTTTGCATCTACTTACTTCACATGCTTATTAACTTTGACAAACTATGTTTCTAAGACTATGACTTAACAGCATTGTTTCAGATATAAAGTTATTAAATTCTGAAAGCAAACATCATGTTGAAGAAATATGATGTTAGAGCAACCATCATTTCTGGACTGCAAGCAGGGCAAACTGCCAAGGAAACTGCAGACTTCAATAACATCCCTTTACATACAGTTGGCAAAGTGAACAAGGTGTACGATGCTGATGTCACCACACCAACAAGGAAAATGCTTAAGGTACATAAGGATTGCACAAGTCCAGCTACTGTACAGAGAATTCAGGAAATCAATGAAGATCCAGGAAAGTCAATGAGCTCCATAGCAAAGAGAACTGCAGATGTCCGATGCAACGGTTCATAAGAGTATTGCTGAAGATATTAGATACAGGTCATATGTTCTTAGAAGGGGCTAGTTTATGACACAGTTGACAAAGGAAAGGTGCTCTGAAAAAGCAAGGACACTGCTAACACAATTGAAAAATCCCAAAGAAGAAAACCCTCTGATCTTCTCTGATTTAAAGAGTTCTCAGCAGGACCAAATAGTCAACAGAAGATACAACAGGTGGCTCTTTAACAATCTTAATGAAGTACCAATTGTCATGAAAATGAAATTTCCTGCTACAGTGATGGTGTTAGGTGTTGTCACCAATGAAGGAGATATCATTACCCAAATAAATTTGTTTCCACAAGGCTTGAAGGTGACTGCTGATGTTTACCTTGATGCTTTGAGAGGAGTTGTACTGTGAATGAAGCAAGTCACAAATAAGTGGACATCATTTTCTCTTCCAACAAAACGGTGCACCAGCACATAACACCAAAAAGGTGGGAGAACTTCTCAGTGTCAATGTTCCTGAATTGTGGTCAAAGGAAATCTGGCCTCCTAGTTCACCAGATGCAAATCCTTCAGACTATTATGTATACAGCATTTGTGAGAGAGGAGCTAGTAAACAACCTCATTCCAATAAAGAGGCTGTTAAAGCTAAGACTGAAAACATGATGATGTCCATGTATAAAGAAATGTTACTTAAAATGTACTCAAGATTCTTAAGTTGAATTGAGTCTATTATTGTGGCAAATAGAGACTTTTTTGAACAATCTAAAAAATAATGACTATGTTTATGTATTTACATATAAGAATAAATTTATTTCAAAATATAACACTTTCGTGGGATGTTATTTACTAAAATTTTGCCACCTTACTGCACCAGCCTGTATATATGTGAGTACATGTAATTATATATATATTTTCCCATTTACCCCTCCTATACCCTCTTCCACCCCGACTCATCCTCCTCTCCTAGCAGTCACCACATTGCCACCCATGTCCATGAGTTCTTTCTTATATTCTAATTTCTAAGTCATTTTTTCTTAGCAACAAATCATATATAACTACAATTCAGAGAAAAGGCAAGTTTTGTTAATGACACTTCCAACTTTTAAAATTTCATTATGGAAAGAAGCACTGTACTTCACAAAATGTTAACCATTAGGAACATATTTTCTGAAATTCACTTTCTCTGCTGCTTTCAAAATTACAGCATGTGCCTTAAGTTTTCTAATAATAATATAATAATTTCTCTATGGATTGCTGGTCAACAATTTTTAGAGTGAAGATATCAGAAAAATCATGTTAATTGACTTTTAATAAAAATGACCTGTATAGGTTCAACAATGTTTTTCAATGTTTTATAAAACTATCCACATAAGTATAAACCATAAAATAAATGGGTCACTAAATACTGGATGTTGCTTTCTGATCTTAAAAGCACCTTTTAAAAATTTTCTCTGGGGCCCTAGTTGGTGGTTCAGTGGATAAGGCACCCACCTGCGAACCCAAAAGGTCGCTGGTTCAATTCCCAGCCAGAGCACATAACCCGGTTGCAAGCTCGGTCTCCAGCCAGGTCCTTAGCTAGAGGCAAGTGAAAGGCAACTGTACACTGATGTCTCTCTCCCTTCTCCTCTCTCTAAAAATAATAAAATCTTTATTTAAAAAATTACCTGTACTGCCAAATGTCAGTATATTATCAAATTTAAGCACTCTTTTTCACAAGTGACTACTGTATAGCTGAAGACCGGGCACCCGATTTTAAGCCTTGTCTTCACCAAGCTACTTGGTCCCATTTCATTCCTTCAATCCCCCTCATTATGCCTTGGTTTACATCCTGTTACACAGAAATACATTATGTAGAAACATGCATGAGAACTTTATACACAAGATTCAAGGTAGGGGATTGAGACGGAGGGGAAAGAAGTGACAAAAGAAAAACAGAAAAAAAAAATTAGCAATACTTTTCAAAAGAGAAACAAAGTAAAAATTAATACTATATCTATGTGGCAAGTACAACAGTGTTTGTTACATTATTTTCTGAAACTTTCCATTCTTGAAACATTCTATAGTTAAAAGATTTAATTATATTTTAATAGAAACAGAAGGCTAATGAGAGATACTAATTGTGAGAATATCAGACTAAGTGTCCGGGCAAACAGTAGGTTCTAAAAATATTACCTGAAACTTCTCAGGGTTATGACAGGCTGAACTGAACCCCTCAACACTGAACATCTGGCCATTCTTTTAACATTGCCACCAATAACGTACTTCAATTCCATTTAACCTAAATCAGTTCTGCCATTTCCAATCCAGAGTCCATTTTTCATTCTCCTTCACATAAAAAAAAGGAAGCAGATTGAGTAGTAAAATAAACCTGTTTTCTTTTTTTTTTTTTTTTTTAAGATTTTATTTTATTATTTTTAGAAAGAGGGGAAGAGAGGGAGGCAGAGAGGGAGAGAGACATCAATGTATGGTTGCTTTTCACCTGCCTCCAGCCACAGACCTGACTGGAGACCTGGCTTGCAACCTAGTTATGTTGCCCTGGCTGGGAATCGAACCTGCGACCTTTGGGTTCACAGGCC